>JAOWBH010162138.1:0-14204 GCA_028566215.1 Silene coronaria
ATGTCGAGTAATCACTACTCTAACGGCGAAATTACTCCGGCGCCGACGAGATTGACGTCGTCTGCTTCGTTTAAGGGTAGTAGTAGAAGGAAGAACAGCGTTAATGGACATTCTAGGAAAAATTCGGAGATTGATGATTTTAAGCATGTTTTACACGGGTCGGATCCTGTTCGGGTCGAGCTTACCCGTCTTGAAAATGAACTCCGAGGTTCTTTTCTCATCCTTTTTTTCAGTGAATTTTAGGTTCATAGTACTATTCGATTTCTTATTCATGCGTGGTATTTGATTGATTAGAAAGTATCTTACTTTCGAATATTTTGAACAGACGTATGGAAATGAAATGTATGGAATTAACGTTAGATGTTAAAAAGATTTGAAATTCTAACTAACCTTTATATTTCCAGGTTGTATATGTTTCTAAAATATGGTTTACTGTATTGCATAAAAATGAATTAGGTAGATTTTGGAGGAAATTGTGTTGATATTTGAACAATTTGGCTGATTAACTGGGTAGAAGTAATTTTATGCTAAATAATAGCGAACTTTTGATTTATTGTAGTGGGGTTATTTAGGTAAAATTCACTTGGTTTTACAATAACACTTGTGTAAAACGGTTTTATGTAAGAATTATTGTTGAAGGATATGGATGAGTATTTGTAGATGTTTTTAACGGAAATATATTGACAGAAGCTCGATCAGTCCTATTAACCTAAATGACATGATTTCAGTGTCATTGTTCGGACTTTCCAAAACACGTGAGCGGAATTCTGAAAAATGGAAAGAACACTATGAAATGGAGGGGGTTGCATACTTGCATTTGTTAGGTAGAACCGTAGAAGTGAATCATATATATATGAAAAAGGAGAATTTTGTATGAGTGCTTTAGAAGTTAGAGTATTTTTTTTTTACAAATTTTTAATATTACTAAATTGGGCAACTTTGAGCTCTAACTGAATTTCTCAAGAATATTTATGGGGTAATTTCATATTACTACTATTGCTATTAGTATTTCTGTGTAATTGATTACAGATATGTTGGGTATGATTTCCATTGTTGGCTAGAAAATGAAAATCCTGTCTTCATTCATAGAGGAAATTCTTGTCTTTTTTATAGAAAGTGATTTTTGTCTTGAATTATTGCAGTTGTTAGTTGTTGTTGTACTTTTTAAGCCAACCTGACTCAGCTTAAAATGTGTTCTGCTGATTTTCAAAGACCCAAGTTTTTTTGAAGTAGTTCTCCTCGTTAATTGAGGATTTGAGGTAGGAAAATACTGGATTTGGCATTCCCTTAGTTGATGGTTGTTGATTGGTCTGAGTGGAAGTTTCAGAAGATTTAACATTATTAAGAAAATGCATGAATCTTTGACATGTCTTGAATTGTGTGGGGTTTCGGGTTTGATTCAATTACGATAAAGAAATGGTGCATATTTTATCAATATTTAAGGAAGATTCACATATATTTAATATGGACTTACTCACATCCATGGTAATAATTAGTGGGTCTTGGTTTGAAACATGACATAGAATCAGTAAAACATCAATTCTTGCGCCATGATCCCATAAATGAGGCCAATGCCACCTCAAAATACAGACACTGTCACCTTTAAAACATTGATTGCTTGGTCGGGATTACATATCTTAGGTCAGATTTAATACCCTACTGACATCATTTGTTGACCTTAGCAGTATATTACAATGTCATACAGGATGACCTATTCAGTCCATGAGTTCTCTTTATAGACACATCCTCAAAGATACTATGGTACTTTTCCTTCTTATTCCTTAGACATGGGATTAAAGGGTCATGATTCATGAAGAACTGTTAGGAGGGGATATAGACAAAGAGGCTTCCTGGTAATGATCAGCTTGTGTATGAGTTCTCTGTATGAGCATAGACAGATGTATTCAGGGAAAGATGTTTTGTTATGTATGTGGCATTTTCCTTGATGCACAAAAGCTCATCTAGTCTTTAATATGCATGCAGAAAAGGATAGGGAGTTGGGAGAAGCTCATACTGAAATAAAGGCATTAAGGCAGTCCGATCGCCTAAAAGAAAAGGCAGTTGAAGAGGTATTTCTTAAAATCAGATCTGCTTTCTGTTGCCTATCTTTTGAATTTTGTCTATAGACTGGGTTTGGGGTGGGTACAACTTTTGTCAGTAATCTGAGATCTGGGTTTCCGGATATGCTATGTCACCTATCAAATCGTAAATCGTTTGGCACAAATTACGAAACCTAATTACGACGAGTTATAGTATTTGCTTACAGTATAATTTTACTGATATATTCTTTAATTTGAGAGAATTGCATATTTGTATTCCGAATTCAAATTGGTCCTATGATGAATCTGGTAACTTATCTGAGATTATGTCAGTTGCAGTTACTCAATTAGGTAATCTTTAGTCATATATAATGTAATAATGGTTTTAAGAAGTTAGGGTAAGAGCCTCAACAATCTTTTTTCCTCGAAAATGCTAAGAGCCACACTCTAAAATCAGGGGGAGTGGGGGACTGAAACTAATATACTCTAAAATCAGGAAACCCAACTCTCGAACCCCCAACCATGAGTTTATTATATGAAGGCCCAAACAAATTTTATCAAACAGATCTCCGGGGAGCAAAGCATCCTCTCACCATTCTTAAATCTTCCCTTCCTCTTCAAGTAAATTAGGTAACGTTCTCCCTGCTGAGTGGAAACCTTGGAATGCTCATCTTGTTTTTCTTTGTTTATGAGATGATTATTTAGACAGAGTGCCATAAGGCAACGACCCAAAAACAACTTGGGGAACATCTTTTACAACGATAACAATAACCGCAATACTACCCCAGCCCCCAGTGCCTCTACTGGAATTTCCAATGTTCCACATTTGTTTGGCTGTGCCTGTGCTCCATACAATTATCCATCAATGTGGCATAGCCGCATATGTGCTAGTATATTTGATGGCTGTGTACTCTGCACATAGCTGGTAGTCTGGTACCTAGTGTATTTGATGTAGTAGGAATAGGAAATGGAACAAGTTTATAGGCTGTTGATGCAAAGTTACTTTGTTCTGGATTTCAGCTTAATGAGGAGCTCCATAAAGTTGATGGGAAGCTTAAAGCCACTGAAGCTGCTCTTGATAGCAAGGTATCGTGTGAGAATGTTGTGTTTGTGTTTTGAGTTTTGTGCATGTACAAATCTCAATGGAACCTTTAAGTAGACCCTTGCATATTATTCAATGGAATGATTTGAATTCTGCAGAATCTCGAAATTAGAAAAATCAATGAAGAGAAAAAATCTGCTCTCGCAGCTCAATTTGCTGCTGAAGCTACACTTAGACGTGTGCATGCTGCCCAGAAGGATGATGATATGCCTCCCATTGAGGCTATTATTGCTCCCTTGGAAGCAGAGCTAAAGCTGGCCAGACAGGAGGTATGTCGTTTATTTTCCATTGATCACATTTCAAATGTTCAGGTGCAGGACATGCTTTACCTAGTGGCTTATTTTCTTTTCTTCCTATTTGGCGCTACACGTTTCATTATATGACATTTTCGACAGTAATTTTTTTTGAAAAATGTTATTGATGACAAAAGAAAATATTTCCTCCATTCAACTCTAGTACTCCACTCTACCATATTTCCCTTTTCATCCATTCAACTCCACTCTACCACTTTCCAAATAAAGAAAGCCAAATGACCCTTTTGTCCTAATGACAACACCTTATTTACACAAAATGCCACTAAATGGCCCACTAAGTTTAACCAACTAAATGGCCCACTAAGTTTACACAAAATGCACAATTCCATTTGTACTTCAACTACTTGTTTATTGTTGCCTTAATACTTGTGCATTTTACAAATTGGTAGAGTGGAGTTGAATGGAGGAAGTATATGAATGTATCATAAATATATATATATTTTATAACGTAATGAGCTCAAAAAGTTAATCAGTGAGAACATTATGAAATGGAAGGAGAATATGGTCTTTTTATTTCTCTTCATAGGATGATTTTTTATTTTTTGTTTTAAAGATTGACCGGTGTTTTGCCGTATCCTTTTTTTCAGATTGCAAAGTTGCAGGATGACAACAGAGCCCTGGACCGTCTCACGAAGTCCAAGGAAGCTGCATTACTGGAGGCTGAGAAAACTGTTCAGATGGCTATGGCAAAGGCCTCTTTGGTTGATGATCTGCAGAACAAGAATCAGGAATTGATGAAGCAAATTGAGATTTGCCAGGTTTGCATCCCTAGCAAAATTGCAAATTTATTGGCTACAGTCCCTTTATAATCAAACACTGAGATTTTTGGAGTCGACCAGGAAGAGAACAAAATTTTGGACAAGTTGCATCGTCAAAAGGTTGCCGAGGTTGAAAAGCTAACTCAAACTGTTAGGGAACTTGAGGAAGCTGTTTTGGCTGGTGGCGCTGCTGCAAATGCCGTTCGTGATTATCAGCGTAAAATGCAGGAGATGAATGTAATTCCTAATACTGGAAATACTACCTCCATCCTTTTTTTTTACCAATTTCACTTTGACAATCAACTAATATCAACTTTAACCACACAAACCGAAAATATGTGATATACTATAATATTGATTACGAGCATTTTCTATTCGTCAAAACAATTATTTTCAATTTTTAAAAGTAATACGTGTTATCTTGTAATATCTGTTAAAAGTCAACGTTGTTTGACACCATAGTCGAATAGGAAGAATGGGAGCAAGTATATGCTTTCACTAGCCAAGCAATCGCCAGTCCCTGTGTTTGGTTCCGTTGACGTTCATTCGATATTATTTGTATAGGAGGAAAAGAAAATTCTAGACCGGGAACTAGCTCGTGCAAAAGTCAATGCAAATAGGGTAGCCACTGTGGTCGCTAATGAATGGAACGATGGCAACGACAAAGTGATGCCTGTAAAGCAATGGCTGGAAGAAAGGAAATATTATCAGGCAAGTCTTATTTTTTTCACTTTTCCTTCTATATTTTGAAGCTTCTATACTCATTTGAAAAGAAAATCTCTTTGTAATTCTAATGATCTGTGGATCTTGAATCTATTAGATAGAGGATCCGCAGTATTCATTTAGTTTATATTAGAAGGCCTCTGCTACCAACCTCTTTTTTTTTTTTTTTTTTTTTTTTTGAAAAAACAATAAATAAATTATTCTGTGACGCATGCTAAGCTCACCAAGTCACGATTTAATTGTCTAAACATCTTGTTTTATTTGCTGTATCATTGTAGGGGGAAATGCAGCAACTTCGTGATAAGCTTGCTGTAGCAGAACGCACAGCGAAGGCAGAAGCACAGTTAAAAGTAGGTTTCTTCTTTTTTGTTTCACCATCCCATTTATAATTGTCTGTTTGAATTTGGTGGTCAATGAATATTAACTTTTCTCTCACAAAATACTAGTCTATAGCTATATATAAAAAATGATTATATAAAAATATTATTTTTGTTGAATGAGGTGACAGTTTACATTGTATATTTACAATTTGGAAAAAATAATGGTCCAAGTTGACAGAGGCTTACAATTGGGACTAAATGACTAGAATGGAGGTAGTATTTCTTCTTTGTGTCACTCTTGTCTGATGAATTAATCACTTATCTGTAGGACAAATACCAGCTAAGATTTAAGGTGTTGGAAGAAAAGCTAAGAGGAGCTCCAAGTACTTACTCTTCTCATGGCCCCTCAGAAGGAAGAAGTATCAGCAATGGCCGTTCTCAGGTGAGAAGCACAAGCAATGGTCGAGCTCGACGTCAATCTTTGGGAGGAGCCGAAAATTTCTCTAGGTTGGCTTCTAATGGGAATTTATCATCTAAGAGAACCACTACTTCACCATGTGGGACCGTGCGATTAAATAGTGCAGCGGCAATACTTAAGCATGCAAAGGTCGCATCTCATTCGTTTGACGGTGGCAACAAGGCTGAAGCAGGAGACATACCTTGTTTAACAACAGGGAGAACCACCGATGTGATGTCTAATGGCATTGACAAGGATCATAACGGTCCTCAAAGAGAAGCTGAGAATTATAATTCAGTTAAAAAGACTAACCCAGATGGCGATGATACTGTATCTGGGGCATTGTATGATATGATACAAAAGGAAGTAGTAATTTTGAGGAAAGCTTGCCATGAGAAAGATCAGAGCCTCAAGGATAAGGATGATGCTATTGAGGTTAGAAACTGCTCCTAATGGGTTCAATGGCTTCAACCCCACACTTGCACATTAAAAACATTACTCCAGTGCCACAAGGACTCTCACAAATGGTGGTGTAATACGGTCCGATGTGCGTTACCTTTTCATCGTGTTAACAAAATTTAGAAACTATTTTCAAATGACCCATAATGAAAACAATGTCTGATGTATGCTGCCTTTTAATTGTTTGCAAAATTTAGAACTATTTTATAATTATCAGGTAATGAAAATCTATTGCTCAATAGAAAGACGAGTCTAGTGAGTCATTTTGCTTTACGCCATAATCCGAGACCAAAGAATGGCCGTTTTGGTGTCTACCCCTCCTCCCTAAATCGCCCAAAAAAATCACTTGAGCAATACCAACGTGTGTTTCTTGAAATTTCTCAGATGCTGTCGAAGAAGGTAGATACCCTAAACAAGGCAATGGAGGTTGAAGCCAAGAGAATGAGAAGAGAAGTAGCGGCAATGGAAAAAGAAGTTGCCGCCATGCGCATGAACAAGGAGAGTGATCAGCGTGCTCGCAGAATGAGCATTGTTGGTAGAGGTGCTGTTAATGGTTCTCAGCCGCCTTCTGCAAGGTACCATCTTCATGCATATAAACTTTGCTGGTTATTTTTGATGTCATGTTTTCCTTATCTGTATTTTGCTAAGTGAATTTGGTTCATAATGTTTTCATTTTTATTCAGGAACATACGAAATATGTAGGGATGATCCATGCATTGAAATGCTTGCACAGAAAGGCTTCAGTCCTTAAAATTCCACAATGATAGGCTTAGTATGTTCTGTCTCTCATCTCCAATCTTGTCTTGTCTTTACGTTTCCCGACTTTTGTATTTCTTCTTCCTCTAGGCTTTGCTAGTACCACCATTCTTTTTTGTAAAGCTCTGACTAGTTTAGTTATTGTTCCGGGGTCTTGTATATTATTTCATTAGCATGGTTGTGAATTTATGAGAAATTAGTGTTTTGTTGAAACTTGGTGTTCATTCATGTGCAAGTCGTGGTTTTTTGAGCCGTCAGATATGAAAGACTACCAAAGCCAGTCAAAATGCACCTCTATTTAGACCTGATTGCAAGTGCCAGATGTGGGCGAGTTCGAGTGTTGGACCTCTGTTGTGAAAGAAGCTTTTGTTTTTGGGGTAAAATGAAGCTTTGTCAAAGTGTTATGTCATATCAACATAGTGTCTTCTCGACATGCAGCTAAAATAAAGTGTCGGTGTAACATAGGTTACCGCGCCTGATATCCTCTGAATTCCTGGACTTCCAAGGACTGGGCAGAATATTGGACTTCATCTGCTGATGGAATTTTTGCTTTGTGACCTTTTCCAATCCTGTATTTTTCAGAAGGGTGCGGCGAAAAGAGATATGTGAATATTCCAAGTAGGAGTGTAATTTAATGTACTTACCACCATGATGAAGTCAATCATCTTTTATCATATTAATTTGTAAGACACCTTTACATCCTTATTTCTTACAATACCGATGGATAATGATAGGGCACTATCGGTGCTATTGAGCCTTGGTACTACCCTCACACGATCCACATGCTTTATGTAAGGTTATCATTTTAATGGTCGTTATATTTTGAGTATGAGGGTGGTACCAAGGGATTATATGGTGATGCAATGTCATTTTTCATCTATGAATAATGCAATTAATTTCTTGATACATTCAAAAAGAGGTGGAGAGAAATTGATCTTTAAGAAAATAATTTGGATAAAATTGTCCTAGTATGAGAGTGTTGACCGAATATGACCCGATATACGAATAAATTCTATTTAATCAAGATATACATACAAGTCATACAACTATAGCTTTCTTAGCATGAGTTTGTCCCGATTTCATACGACTTGATTCTCGATAATCCAATATGATCCGAAATGACTTATTTAACATTCTACAAGTCACTATTTCTTGTAATTTTTAAATATAGTTCGAAGATTTCTTATGACAAGCGAAGTAATGAGACTAAACCTTTCTCATATATCCAATACTAAAAAGCGACGATTCGTACTAAACAAGTATAGATTCTCTATCTCATTATGTGTTTCATTTGTTGTTCTACCGTCTTTCTTTTAGAAAAGGAAGAGTGCAAATTACTTGAAATTAAGATAAGGAAGAGGATAACAAGTAAATTTGAGGAGACCAATTACACGAGTCGGGGCCGGCCCGCCTCCTTCTCGAATCTTCTAAACAAAGGCCGAGTGACCCAATTCAGGCGTGGTTGGACCCATGTCTTTAGTCGGGTAAGGTCCATGATCCTAAGCCCGGCCTACCACTTTGTCAGACCAAAAAAAAAATACACCAGAACATATCAAACCTGTGGGAACGGCCAATCCTAAACCCATCTATTGATCGATTCATGGTCAGCCTTCCCGAGATCCGGCTTAGGTCGACCAGGTTAAGTCTAGCCTGCCTCGAGTCATTCTGACCAACCCGCCATTTCAAAAAGGTCGACAAGATTGAGCCTAGCGTGCCCGGATCGGCCTGGCTTGGAGCTAAACTGGGCCGTGGAAACACGTAAATGATCCAGTGGTGAAATACGCAAGTAAGAAAAGTCGAGAAAACTCTATCTGCTTAATTAAGTGGCTCCTCCACTCCATGAAATATTATATATTATTTCTATCTTCGCATTGCAAACTCTATCTCGATCACTATCCACTTAAGGTATACTTATTCTTGATTATGCAAATGGGTTTTCTCCATCTTTGTTTAATCACTTGTCTTTATTGTAAAATCAATGTCACTGATGCAATTCTAAATGAAATTGTTATCATGGGAAAAAGGCTGCATGAATCCGAAACCCCGAGCTTTGAATAATTGTATGTGTTGTTATTAGTTGCTGTGTCCGTCTCTATCATTTGGTTTACCTTTGATTAAAACAAATGATTGAGACGGAGGGAGTACGAGTACCTTGTATCTGAGAATGTGGTGAGTAGCAAAATAGCATTGTCATCTTTTTTACTACTTGGGCTTAAGTGTTGCGGAGAAGAAAGGTAGAGGGGAGGGAAAAAGAGATGATTGATGTTTCATTTTTCAGTTTATTATAGAGAAAGTTATTGATTTGACATCCTTGGCTTTATTCCGTGGTGTGATACCCTCCACCAAACAAAGGTACTCAAATTGATTGCCTAATATTAGAGAGAAAGTCTTCAATTGTTTGCCTAATATTCAGCTTCTCAGCATCGCTAACTTTCCATTATTGGTTTTGATTTGTTTTCTCACGCTTCTATGTGATTGACAGAAGAGTAATGGTGGCATGACATAGAGTGTTTGAATTTACTACTAGACCATTTTTGTTTTGTGTACAATACTAAAATGTGCGGAGCGTGAAACTGCTGTAGCCTGTATCTTCTTTCCTTGCATTACTGATTCTTTTTGTGCTGTTTTGTTTGAATGTAGCCCTAAGAAGTTTCACATGCTCTTGCGTTACTAATAACCATAAGATATACCATCAGCTCAAGGGCAAGAGAACCTGGCCTTTAGAAGAAGAAAATTAAGATGGAAACTGGAACTTCTGGCGTGCTTCACAAAATAAGTTCTCGGTCGTTCCTAATTCCCACAGTTTCATCTTCTTATCCATTACCAATTATTTCAGTGAGGCCCAGCAGATGCAACACATCTCGACTTCATGTTGCTCCGCTTACCCTTTTCATGACGCGACAAGTTTCCTGGATTGAGGGTGATCGATTCAAAATTTTATCATCTCAAGCCCGAGCTCAAGAAAACGATTCATGTTTATGTGATGCTGAAGCACAAGAGACATCGTCACCACTAACCCCTGTGAAAATTATAAGCATTTTCGGAGAAGGCAGCGTTAGTCCTCTTCAGTCTGCTCCTTGGCAAGATGTTCTGCTTCACACTGTAAGTCATTCAAATCCTTATGTCTCACTTGGTGGTTCCCCTTGTTTCTTGAATTTTTTCTATCGAAAGTAAACCTTTTCTTTCAAGCATGCTAACTTATCAATATTTTTAGTAGGAGAACATTCTCTATGGTCCAATGTGTAAAGTACAAGTAATTTATCAGTTATTTATGCTTATATATGTTGTTCACTTGCTAATGTATTAGTGGGATGATAGTGACTCCCATTCTCGAAGTCTTACTATAGATAACCTCATTGGACGTGCTGGTTTACAAGAGGCAAAGGAAAACATATTTTCTAGAAATCTAAGATCATGTGCAGGAAAAAGTGAGGGGAAGTATGGCAGAATATTTTTTAAAAAAAAAAACCAAGACAATTCAGCAACTGCGATACTCGTAAAAACATTTACATTAAAATAAATCAGCTGTTAATGAATATATACATGAAACTATAAAATACACTGACGCACGACTCAATTGTTCTGTTGTGCAATGATCTTGGCAGTGTAACTTCTGAGAATTCACAGTAGATTTCCATTACTATCTTCATCGTGCACTAAGTTTAGAACTTGCTTTGAACAATATTAGACAGTTAAAATTGTTAAGATATGCTCTCCATCTCTTCTGTGAGCAGGCAGAAAGACTAAAATGGATTGATGACGTGTACGAAATGCTTGCCTTCCCTGACAATCTCTGTGAAACTAGTGAGTTGATGGAATCAAGCCTCAAGGAGGAGATTACGCATGCGGATATACTGTTGGTGGTTGCTGTTACAAGACAGGAAACAGTGAAGTGGATTAAGGATCATGTTCAGAACATTCCTAATGTTATATGCTTTGATTCTTCCCCTGAACTAGTAAATAAACTAGGAGGGGACTTTATTAATACGGAAATCAAAGGAGGCTTGTTCAGCAAACTATCGGACTTCCCAGTATCAAAGGAAGGAAATAAGAAAACTGAAGCCGTGCAGACTGTTACCGAGGCTTGGGAACGACGTAATTCAGATGATATTAGATTTTCATTATTGGTTATAATCAACGCTTATGTAAGACCAGTCCCGGTTTTAAAGAATTTACGAGCAAAAGGGTTTTCTACGCTTAGCTGCATGGTCAAGAATTGTGGACCCCAGGTTCTCAATTGCTTATTGGATCCCAATTGTAGAAAGGCTCTCCAATGCTTAAATAAGTGCAGTCCCGTAGATCAAGTATGCAACTATCGCTGCATTGCGTCTTATGAAAGTCCACTTCTTGAAGCATTCTCGCTTTGTGTATTACAAAAGCATAATTGTTTGCAACTGGATGCAAAAGTTCCCGAGAAGCCTTATGTTCCTCCTATGACCATGTTCAGAGGCTCCAAATTGGATCACGAAATTGCTGAAGATCTCTTTGTCGGTTGGTTGGGGAAGTTAGAATGGAGTTGGCGTGTTGTAGCCGGTCAAAATCCAGCTTATGACCAGTTTCCTTGCCAATACCAACTCTTTTATAGGGGAAAGGCTAAAGGCTCATTTTGGTATGAACCTGTTTTTCAAGTCAAAACTCTAGATGGTGGAATTGTGTGGAGAAGACGACGATATCGCGTCAAGCGGGGCAAGAATCCAGGGACATTCTTTTTTAGTGTTTTAGACAATGGTGTTGTGTCAAATGAGTCTTGGACAGTTGTGGATGTCGCAGATGATCTTACCTGGGGGTTGTTTCATTACCATGGCGCTGCTCGAGCTGCAGGACAATCTTACACAGGTGGCGTTTTAGTTAGTCCTGACGGAAAGTACCCCGATGAATCAGAAAGTCCGAGATTAATTAATGCTTTAGATAAGTGTGGTATTAAGAAATGGGAGCTATTTACAGTTGACAATTGCTCTTGCTCCAACCCACCACTAGGAATCCCTGAATGTTCAAGCCTGCACTCCAAGATCGAAGTTGATGAACAAAATCACATTTCTTCCTAGCACTGTAGCACTGTAGCACTGTAGCACTGTAGCACTGTAGCACTGTAGCACTGGTATATAAAATACTTCTACTAGCATTGGTACTATATAGTGCTTTCTCTATTTTCATGGAAAAATTACCTGGTATGTTTTAAGGAACTAGTAAATGATGGACGCGAATGTAAGTTGATGAAAGATGTGGGGTCGCAAACCATAATGACCATAACTAACCTCCGGAAAAGGAAAAATTCCTGGTACAAGTTTATTTGTGGACACCACAAAATGGAACGTGGGAAGTTATTTACGGACAGAGAGAGTATTGCATTGGCCATCGAAGGTGTGAAGCTAAGTACTGCTCTGGTAGATTGGCTCAAAAGTGAATTCCAGTTGTCACTATAAGCTTCCGAGATTGAAGCCCATAAGCTTTGTACAGATTCTATCATTTTAAATTGAGCTCTAAGAAATCATTGTACATATCAGAGAATATTCAAATCTCTCAAGTTTTTGAGGAAAGTTTCACCAATTACAGATGCAGACTTGACAAATATTGGCGGATAACCTAAAGGAGCTTCTACCCTAGCTTCAGTACCCATGCTTGTATATTCTTTACCAGTCCAGATATGTATCCAAGAACAACTCTCTCCCAGAGGAAAGTAGACCTTTGCGTCTCTTTTGCCTTTGTCGAGGACAGGTGCGACTAAGATCTCTGACCCTACCAAGAACTGCTGGTATGTCAGTGTTTGAACATATTCATCTTCTGGATATTGTAGGAACAAGTGGCGACAGACTGGAAGTCCCTTTGCAGAAGCTTCCTGTTTTGAACAGTGTTGAAATATTTAAATTATACTGTATAATTTTAAACTTTGATCTTTTATCTATATGTTCTGACCTTTACAAGATGAATTCTGTAGAACTTCCAAGCCTTGTACACCTTTGCAAAACGTGCAAAATGTGAGAGTGTGTTGTGGTTCGAGTAGAATTGAGAGTTGCAAGATGGTTTATTTCCCTGTTGAAGTAAAGAGATTAGGGATTTAGCATTTTAGCTACCAATTTATGTAATAAAGATTTCGGGATTGAAGGTCCTTACCTCCTAAAAATTATAAAAAATTACAAAAAAATATGTGCAATACGTGTTTCCATTTCCAATGGAGACAAAGAATCGTTATTCTTTGATGATCGGTCATGAGTTTATGATGAAGCACTTGTTAAACTGATAGCAATTCTTTCTTACTATTCTTTGAAAGCAGCCGTCATTCGATGCTATTTTTCGACACAATTTCATGGCGGGTCATCAGGAACAACCTCTTTGAATTGTTAGTTCAGGGTAAGGCTACGTACATCCAGCCCTTTACTTCGCGTGTTGGAGCGCTTAGGCATTGAGGTAAAGTTGTTATAAATGTATATATGCTGCCCATATGTGATTTCTTCCTGAATTTATCATGTTTATGAGCTTATTGACAGTCATTGTTGCAGGGAAACAATTATGACAGTGTTGCTGGTAAAAGTGGTTGTAAAACTCACCTCATGGGTCCGGAACACAGTGGTGAAGGAACTTAGTTCCATCCATCGCAAAAGAAGCTCCTCAGTTCTGTGATACTTAATTAGAGGTAAGTTCACTGCACAATAGCCTCCAATGTCGCTGTGATTAAGAGCATAACCGGATATTCCACTACTCAGCAAGCCAACCACAGAACTTTTTATCCCATCATTTGTTTGCCAACTGACCATTTGATCCCCTTCCCAGAATAGCATTGCCCATTTGGGACTGTCCCTGAAACCAGCCCTCATGAAGAAGACAAGAGCTTCATCAGGATCTTCCTTCTCCTTACCTACACAAGAATCTTTCCACTCGTCCACGAACTCCCTGTTCAACTGAGCCCAGAGTTCAGGGTACCTATTGTGTGCTGCTATAGGATCCTCACCTGGATAATCAGTATATTTCAGTGTAGCTTTATTGTCAGAATTAGGATTTGATAGTAATTTGACAGACTTAAAGAACTTCAAGTAATGTGATTTGCTTAATTTCTGGAAGTAAAGCACTCATCATGTTAAGGTGAAGGAAAGCTTAAGGTTATCACAATAAGTTGTCTAAAATGGTATGACCGTAGTTTATTGCAGGTGGCAGAGTAAAGGGGATCAAATGTACGCAACCTTATTACGTACAGACATGAATCCGGATGGCCCATAATGAAAATTATATCATAAAATGCATCTACACTGGGTTATTTCATGATATAAGAAGCATAGAGAAT
>JAOWBH010162148.1:0-11206 GCA_028566215.1 Silene coronaria
TGGATTTATTTCTTAAATAGTGAAAAAAATATTTAAGTTGAATTCATGGATTTTTTATTGTTTATGATGGTAAGGATGCAAAAAAAAAAAAAAAAAACAAATATTGGTGAAATGACAAAGAAAATAAATGAGATACAATATAAAAAAGATAAGCATTTTTAAAAAATTGTAAGAATCAAGAATCAAGCCCTAAACTTCAGACATGTCATTGATAATGACTAGAAATTTTAATACTACCACTACACCATGGTCACACATGATAACAAATATTCATGTTCAAAACAAATAATCATTCTTTCAAGATGAGGCTCTCTACCGAGTTGGGCCTCGATGCGGCGGACTGAACTGCACCACCTTCGGGCCGCCCCTGAATTGAGTTAATCACTAGAGTTTGAGCTGAATTAAGGTTAGATGACATTGCTAAAATAACACCAAACGAGTGCACAACATAAATAGAATAGTTCAAACTTCTAATATCATACTAAAAAGTTGGTCATGGGTCGCCCCGTTCGTTGAACATGACCCATTTAACCTGCAAAATAAGCATGCATAAACAAGGCATTTTATGAAAATTACAAGATCTGAACCACTAACCTGTTTCAATTCTCAAACCCTCTTTGGCCAATAATTTAATGACATTTAAGAAAATTACAAAACTTGAGCGGCTGAGCCACTACCCCGTCTCAAACCCTCTTTAGCCAATTATTTAACGTGAGCTCGACCTATATTCGGGCATTTGGAACAATTTGCATTTGATCTTCTCTATATCAAACCCTATTGCTATCTGACTTAGGCCCTGTTCTTTTTGGCTGAATGGAGCTGAACTGAACTTATTGGAGCCGAAATGAGCTGAACTGAACTGAAGTAGGCTGAATTAGGCCGAACTGAACTGAATTGGGCGGAATGAGGCTGAATTGAAACTGAGAGAGCTGAAATAAGCTGAATTAAACTTTAAATTAACTAAAACGTTTATGGTATATTCTGAAATAAATAATCTTTTTATCATAATGGTTTTCAATTTCACAATAATTTTGGTAATAAAAAAAATTATTAGACACAATATAAAATAAGGTCTCACATTATGAGACGGACAATGTTTATTAAAAAGTTATTCATTTTATTCTAATAAATGAGTTATCATTTTACATAATAAAACCGTCTCATACAATAATTACTGTTTATATAGATATTATATATTTATATGACCAAACCAAATATTTCACATAAAAAATAAACCCTCGTATCTTAAAAAAAGAATTATATTTTTACTCATCTTAAAAAAGTTTTATCTATGCTTTAGAAACTCACACATGACAGTCTACTAGCTAAATACTTTTGTGGCGTTGATTGCACAAGTTTGTGAAGATGGCTGGACGAGTGGAATGATATATTATAATGTGTGGTATATTTGTTAATTAACATATGAGGTAATAAATGAGAAAGATTTTGTTTGTATTATGTGTTGTGCTCATACAAGAAATACAAAGCTTGAATGTTGTAGCGATAACAATAACAATAACAATAATTATAATAATTAATAATAAGGTTGAGCCGAGCTGAACTTATAGAGCTGAATTTAAGAGAGCTGAACAAAGTTGAACAGAGCTGAGCTGAACTGAAATGAGCTGAACAGAGCTGAGCTGAACTGAAGTAGGCTGAAGTGAGCTGAAATTAAGCCGAAAAGAACATGACCTCATTCCGACCTAGCCAGTAGCAAGCACCCACGCGACAAAGTTCAAATACCCTTTACGTTTTCTTTTCGAATGTGTTGGCTTACTTGGCTACCTTACAAGTTACTCCATGGATTAAAGACTTTTATTCGGCCTTCTTTTTGAGCCACTCAATTGACTTTACAAGTCACCAAAAAGAAAAATTAACAATACGTAATTGACTAAGTACATATAAATTTTACAGAGTATTATTTAAGCGATTATAACGTATGGAGTATTAGTAAAGTAAACTCAGTTCATTTCAGCTAACTCCTACACTCAGCATTCTCAACATATGGCCATATGGGACATGTACACGTGAAAGCCGAGCGACAAGATGAGTAACTAAATCTAACTACTCGGCCTCTAAACGGATAATCGGCCTTCTGAAGATGGCTAATATCATTGTAGACTTGATTAAGGTGTTAAAGGAGATAAAAGTTAAGAGTAACTCCTTAAACATCATAAACAAGTTTCGATAAACATTATAAACACTTCCTTGGGACACCTGAGATCTGTTCTACCTTCTACCAACTAATTTAGCTCCGCTAATTGAATCCTAACACACAACAAGTGAGAATTTGTGAAGAAACAATTGAAGTCCAAAACGTTCAAAAGAGCAAAGAACACCGACTTCATATGATGAGAATTTGAAATGAATGATAGAGATCTTCTCTATTTGCTTCCTAACCTCATTTGGTAGTTAGTTTTAAACTAAACCAACATTGTTGGTAGCATTTTCTAAAAAAAAATTATTTTGGTAGCAGTTGGTAAAATCTGAGTTATTTGTGGTAGCAGTTATAAAAAAAAACCCTTAAATATATTAAATCAATGTCGTGTCACAATTAAAAAATTGCCACATCACATTTATTATCCGAACCAATAATCACGTATTTTACGGATCATTCATTTATATTATAAAAATAAACTATATCAATCGATCATTCACATCTTTACAAATTACAACTAATATAAATAAATAATAGAGTTTTTCTATGTGGTATCCCTTGATTTTTAAAAACATTAATGATACCCATTAACTTAGTAAAATGTTCTTAAAATACCAAAATTACTAAAAATTAAGTTTTAAAACAGCTAAATTTTGTAAAGAAAATATGTTTGCTATTGAGTAAACGACATTTATGTTAAAAAATCAATCAAAAATGTATAAACTAAACATTTAGAAGTGACGGATTAAATTTTTTTAGTTATTTTAAGATGTTTTCATAAAGTTTAGTGGTACCACTGATATTTTTGAAAAGCGAAGGGTACGAATACAGATGAGCCTTATCGATCCAAACCCGATCCATTACCGATCCGACTCCCAAGAACATTAAAGTTTCAAAATTAGTTGGGAAACTTGACGACTACTACAACTAGAGTGGGCACACAACTACCCGCCTGACAACTTGATAAGAAAAACAAGATCCAATCTCTCTTCAATCCTTATATTTATATTCAAAAAAATCCGCCAGATTCACGCTCCACTAAAACGCTGTCGTTTTAGACTTTTAACAATAAAATATTATATTATCCGCATATTTCGACGATTTCTAGAGAGAGAAAGAGGGGTTAGAGAGAGAAACTGCGAAAGCGAGAGATGATAATTTTGATAAGATGCAGATTTTAAAACTGTGAGGCTCAAATTCAAGATCAATTCTAAGGTTTTACGACGATTTATTGAGGTATAATACTTTTTTTAATTTGATTCTTTTGTTCATTTTTATGTTTTTGTTTGATTTAACAGTTAACACTCGTAATTCGCTTGAATTTGTGCGAAAGTGTATTAGTTGAATTATTGATGAATTGTTGTTTTTGTTGATATTCATGAATATACAACAATTTAAATTGGTATATCGATTTTCTGTGCATTTTTGGTTGATTTAACACTCGTAATTCGCTTGAATTAGCTCGAAAGCGTATTAGTTGATATTCATGATTATACGACAATTTGAATTGGTATATCGATTTTTTGTGTGTTTTTGTTTGATTTAATACTCATAATTCGCTTGAATTTGAGCGAAATGTTTCGTTGTGTAAGAATCATGAGTGTTTTAGTTGAATTTTTGATGAATTTTGTGTTTCTGTGCATTTTCATTGTTATACAACACTTCAGTAAGGTATAATGATTTTTTTATTTGAATCTTTGTTTTTTTTCCTATGTTTTTGTTTGATTTACGGATGAATACTCGTAATTCGCTTGAATTTTCGCGAATTATTTCCTTTTGTAAGAATCATAGGTGTTTTAGTTGAATTCTGGATGAATTTTGTGTTTCTGTGCATTATCATTGTTATACAACATTTCAGTAAGGTATAATGATTTTTTTTATTGGAATCTTTGTTTTTTTTTCTATGTTTTTGTTTGATTTAAGAATGAACACTCGTAATTCGCTTGAATTTGCGCGAGATATTTCGTTATGTAAGAATTTTACGTGTTTGCGTAACTGCGTTGAATGTTAGATGAATTTTGTGTAACAATTTGTGTTTTTATGTGGTGTAAGACTCATAATTCACTTGAATTTGCGTGAGATATTTCGTCATGTAAGAATCATGAGTGTTTTAGTTGAATTTCGGATAAATTGTTGTTATAGAGAGTTAATTTTGTGATTTTGTTTATGTTCATGATTATACAACAATCTGGATAGGTATAACAACTTTTTTAGGTGAACCTTCGCTTTTGCCGTGTTTTTAATTTGATTTAACACTCATAATTCGCTTAAATTTGCTCGAGATATTTCGTTATGTAGGAATCTTAAGTGTATTAGTTGAATAGTGGATGAATTGTTGTTTAGAATGTTGATATTGTGAATTTCTGTATGATTTGTGTAAGATTATAAGTAATTGTGTTTTTGTTTATATTCATGCTAGTTTTCCATAGTTCTTTATAGTTTATACGGAGTAGTACACTACATTTATGTGTTCCGAGAATTTTTGATCAATCTGTGTCATGTACTCATGTTGAGTTTAATGTTCATAAACTGTAAATTTTCATGTACATGTAAGATTTACAGTTCTTGGTGAAATTACTGTTTGATTGAATTTCTGGTGATATACCTTAAGAATCGCAACTGTTTTAGTTGAATTGCCGATGAGTTGTTTTTTACTGTCTTACTGTTGTGTTTTTGTTTAAAATTCATGGATAATTTTTCGCAATTCCTTACAATACGGCGTAGTTACATGACATTAAATGTTTTTGATGTACTATGTTATGTTGTGTTAAAGTATTCTTAATTGACTTAAAGTTATGGTTGAATTACTGTTTGATTGAATTTCTGGTGATATATGTAGATTAGTCGTATGGAGTTGGTTTGATATTAAATTCTGGTACATTGATTGCATTAATCACAGTTATTCATTTCGAAAGAGATGTTATAGAGAATTATTTGTTCAGTGGCAGAGTCCTGAGGGGAGCTGTATTATAAAGTACGAAAATGATTGCTTATATTTGTGCAAATTGTTGTAATAAATGGACTCTTTAATTTTCTTGTGGTTCTTGAAATGGAAACTTTATGAGTTGGCAAAATGTTAAGTGTTGAGTAGAGGGGAGTAGTGACTAGTGGGTGAGTGGCAGTAAATTCTACCAATTACGGATTATCTTTCTTGGCATTAGTCGCAGAGCCACAATACGTAGTTAGGGAGGGATAAACATAGATTGAAAAATATTATAGAGTAACTTAGAAGACAGATTGAATTTTTTTTTAGAATATACTTTTCAATTTCGGGGGGTGGCAGCCCCTGCTAGCTCCCCCTTGCTCCACACTGTTCGGCATCCAAAGTGAGTGGATATTATTAGAGAACAATTGGTCGTGTAAGAACTTAGGTAAGACAGTCAGACCGCTGTATGTATGCGTTGTAACTTGTAAAAGTTTCCGGTTGAGTTTTTAGCCTGAAACCAATAAACTCAAGGGGTTCATAATGCGAGCTCATAGAGAGTTATCATGAGTTGTATGAGGCCTCTTTACAATAATCCACTTATACTTGCGAGTATTGCATTTTTATATTTTTCAATTAAAGTTGTAGTAGCGAGCGTATGTAAATTGTGTCCGTGTTAAAGCAATAAAGGATAGCCAAATAACCCAGATGTTTTATTCTCATAATCGATGATTCTATGGTAGTCGACAAAGTATTTATATTTTAGTCAAAGTATGGTAGGCTTGCAGCTTATAAAGCCATAAAGGACAGCCAAATAACTAAGATGTTTTATTTCTCACAATCGATGCTTCTCGACAAAGCATTTATGTTTTAGTCAAAGTATGGCATGTTAACTTGTCAGAGCTAGGTCTGCATTTTGTGGAGTCAATTAGCGTCCAAAATCAGTTCAAGAATTATAGAAAGACTTGAGCTTATTCATAGTGCACCTCCGAGACAAGTGAGAAGCATTTTCATGTTTGGTTATGCTAAGTTTGCATTAGCTAGCTTATGTAATTGTGTTACTAAGTGTTATATATCTATAGATTTTCCCTCTCATCTTTAATTTTGCTGCTTCATACCATTTCGTTTTACCCTCGCTGGGTCATTATTTCTCGTCCTCACTTCACACCCCTTTTTTGTCATTGCTTTTTTTTCCCCCCCAGATTTGAGCTCTCTAGTAAGAATCGCTGTCACTGTCACAGGGGACCGAGTTTGATCTTTCATTTACATCTCCAAGCAGACAAGAATCTTAATAAATTTGCATTTCCATTCTGCTCTTTAAAGCAAGTGTTGGTCCCATCGAACATGCCTATTTACAACCTGTAATGACATCCAATACTGTGGTGGTGCCTCTTCAGTTTCTGCAGCTTCATTGAAGACAGAGGTCTGACTTTTGAGAGTGCAATATGGAAGCTTGCAAGCCCCTTAAATCCGAAATTGGATTGAAACATCGTCCGCTGACCCCTCTTAGGATTTTGAGGGGTATATTATGCCTAGTTGTTCTTCTTTCAACTGCTTTCTTCTTTCTAGTGTTCTTTGTGCCTCCGGTAGCTGTATTATTGCGGCTCTTCAATGTCCATTACAGTAGGAAATATGCATCATTTCTGTTTGGTCTGTGGTTGGCGCTGTGGCCCTTTTTGTTTGAGAAGATAAACAAAACGAGCGTCGTCTTCTCTGGAGAGCGTGTCCCTGCCGGGGAGCGTGTTTTGCTTATTGCCAACCACAGAACTGAGGTTGATTGGATGTACTTGTGGAATCTTGCATTAAGGAAAGGAAGCCTGGGTTACATCAAATATGTCCTCAAGAACAGCTTAATGAAACTTCCTATCTTCGGCTGGGCTTTTCACATATTTGAGTTCATCCCCGTTGAAAGGAATTGGGAGTCAGATGAACCAATCATGCAGCAAATGCTGCTGACTTATACTGATCGTCAGGATCCATTATGGCTTGCGCTTTTCCCAGAAGGAACAGATTTTAAGTAAGTAATATTTCATGTTTCATCTTTTACTATATTAATGCATTTACTTCCAAGTTCTTTGAATGTTTTTATATGATAAAAGTATTTAAATAACTGCTGCCATCGTAAATGAACCATAGGATATACACTCATAGTCATAGGAATATAGTATCCACTCATTTTATTCAAGTACATACAGTTTTCCTAAAAGTTTCGTCACATATGACTTTACGAGAAGCCTTTTGTTTAGCTTAGAAATGATTGCAATATCTACCCACTAAATGATTCTTAGGCTAAGTGTTATTGGCCGCCTCAGTTGTATTTGCTGATTGTTATCACTGGTCTATGCGTGATTTGAGTCAATGACTGATAGTAAAATATCTCGGGCAGTGAACAGAAATGTCAAAGAAGCCAGAAGTTTGCAGCTGAAAACGGATTTCCTGTGATGAATCATGTTTTACTTCCGAAAACTAAGGGGTTTTATGCTTGTCTGGACACTCTCAGAAGCTCTCTGGATGCAGGTTCTTTTTTACTTCTGTTAGTTCTCATTTGGTTATTCCTTGGATTTTGCAAGATCGTAATTAATTGAAATCTGTAGTCTATTAGGATTTTGTGGTTCAATAGCGCTCTGCTTTCTGAAAAGCAGGGATTGCTTGGTGATCCTTTTTTCTTTTTGTGTTATGGACACTGACCCATTTTAATTAATTTGAAATTTCCCATCGAAAACGGGACACTTTAGATACTTGGAATCCATTACACACGAATTAAGTAGCGGAATAAAAAATGGATCAGTCTCTTTTGGTGTTAAAGAATCAAGAGAACCTTGCTCTGATACCAATTGAAGAGTCTATGGATCCAATATACTCAAGAGGGGGGGTGGGGGGCGGGGGGCGGGGTGAGTTGAGTATGAGTATCTTTTTAAGTTCAATCCAAACGTGAAAGTAGCAAATAATATGTTTGGGTTTATTGATTAAACCTAACCTATTATACAATTCAAACGAAAAGAGAAAATGCAACGAAACAAAGAAAGGTGACACACGAGATTTTTTAGTGGTTCAGTTTCACAAATCGAAACCTACGTCCACGAGAACTAGGCTTCATTTGGTAATAGTTGGTCAATAGTTTAGTTTAACACAGACGGAATAGCCACTAGGGGATACTAATGCTATTTTGCTGAATGTATGTGTTACTCAACTCTACGTCAATCATATGTGCTGCGTTAATTGGAGAAATTGGAACGACTGGACAGGTTGCTGAATTATTATTTTAGCCTGGATCTCGGTACTTGACTAAGAAGGTTCCTAAGCATCATATGGTGTATGTTTGCTTGCTTACAGTATATTTTTCATCATTATAGATTATATCTCAGTTTTGAGTGGTTAGTTGACGAGGCACAAGAAGCATTTATGTTTGACGGGGACTAATTGCTGGTCCATAATGCTTCACTAGTCTGTGACCCTCTTTAGTTGCCTTGAATTGTCGTATACGGTATATCTTTTTAATGGTTGTATCTTGGACCATTATCTTTAATAGTGAGTCCTTCACCCTAGTTTTTATTTCATATTGATGCCAACCTGCTAGCCACCTTACTGTAGTATGGCAAATTATCGCACCTTTCTCCATTATCTTTCGCTTTATATATTCATCCTATTTTGAATTTGCGGGTCACACATGAGGTTTGGGTCTGGTTACATTGAATTCTTTCAAATGGATGTCGATCAGGTCAATTTTTAACATATCTAATCGATGTTAATCATTACTACATTAGCGAGTAAAAGCCTACTCCATCTCTTGTCATTACTTTCTCAGCCTCTGAATTATTCATTTTCCTGCAGTTTATGATGTAACTATTGCCTATAAACACAATTGTCCGACTTTGATGGACAATGTATTTGGAGTCGATCCCTCAGAAGTACACATTCATATCCAACGTATTTCACTAAACAAGATTCCGGTATCTGAAGATGAAACTGCCGCTTGGTTGATGGATGCATTTCAGCAAAAGGATAAATTGCTTACAGACTTCTGCAACCACGGACATTTCCCAAATCAAGGTATCGAACCTCCAATGTCAACCATTAAGTGTTTGATAAACTGCTTCTCAGTGATGGCGATAACTGCATTCTTCACGTATCTTACCTTTGTTTTCAAGTGGGTAAGATTCTTTATAGCTTTAAGTTGTGCATATCTTTATTTTGCTACTTATTTCAACTTTCGGCCAACCCCATTTTCCGGCCTTGTTGATTTGATGTTCTGCAATGGGAAATCAAAGAAATGTAGGTAGTACATCATTCAAACTGAAAATTTGAATTTATGTGAAGATTTCTGTCTCGTCTTCTCTTTGCGTTTTATTTGGTTTGATTTTTAATAAATCATTGCTGTATGTTGGGTAAATTAAATTAAATGTAGAATCGGAATTATCGAGGACATGCATTATGCATATATGAAAATTGAGAAGACCTAATAAGAAACAGAGGAAGTACAGCAAAATGAGACTTTGAAATGCTATGTTGTGCTGATGTAGTGCCCATCTTCAATGAGAATTTGTGTTTTCTTTTACTCGTACTAAACGTGACAAATTTTGATTTTCACTAAAGCTCGGACCGAAATATCAATTATCAAGCATGACGTAATTAAATCAATGTAGGCGTGACTCGATATTTGACATCGAAATTTTTCAATGTATTGTTAATTTTTTTTTTTTTTTTTTTTTTTCATTTAAATAGTTGCGGAGTATCATACTTAGTCTCATGAGTCATGACTGTTGTGAGAATGTGAGTGAAATCAACCCGTCCGTGGTAATTCCTATCAATTTTTCAATTACGGCTGGTTTATGTTTATTACAGTGGTAGAGTAGCAATCCGTCTTGCTTGTGACGGTCATTTGCCTTTCCACTTGTTCTTATAAGAGGTCACGAGCTTGTGACGGAAAAGTGCAGTCACAAATGCAATTTGTTGGTATAGTTGGGGTTGTTCCTGCTGCTGGACAATAACTTTTTTTTAAAAAAATTTATATTTCTAGATTAGATTTCCGGTTTTTTTTTTTCTAATTTATCTCCGATTAGCGGCCTCATACCCCTCAAATTATTTTCAACTCGCTTAAGCTTTCTTTTTATGTTTTATTATTTTTATATTATTCATTGGGTTTAAAGTGACTTTCTTATCTAACGAGATTCCTTGTCGATGCCCTTTTTATTTATGTTTGCTACCTGGTAATTTGAAAATCTTTGATTTTCTTTTACCGTTCTCATCCGCAAGGATGGTATAGATTGATTTTCAATCAACCTAGTTTAACAAATCTTAAAGTAGCTCCAGAGTGTTTCGGTTTATGCTCGGTCATTGAACAAGTTAAAGTTCTCGAGCAGTTATTTGAATGTACTTTTCGAAAACTTTCTGATAATTAAAGTCCGAGTAAGTCTCCCTTAAGACAATAAAACAGGTGGTTAAACTTCATCCCATATGTACATACGGAGTATAAGACAATTATGTTTCATTTCCCTATACATTCTGTTTTTTATTTTATTCCAACTACTTAACCCCGTTTTAAGCTTAAAACGAGCACGTCAACCCGAAACTAAAGATGGCAAAACATGCCAAAAAAATTCCAAAGTGGGGAGTTGATTGTTTAGAATGATAGAAAGGTGCAAGTAATTAGGCAGGATCATGTGGTGTAAAAGTAGGATGCCGCTGACTTTTAAGACCTTAATTGTCCTACAACGTGTGATTGACCCTTAAATTTGGCCCTCACTGTCGGTGCTCTCTTTACTAATCATCTCGTTATACATTTATCAACAAGTAGGGGTATTTATTGGTCCGAGATCGGATCGGATCGGACTAAACCCTATGGATTGAAGATCAAATAAGGCTTAAAAGGTGGGCCAAGGATCGGACCATATTTCGGACCAGAAAAACGAGTGGACCAAACCGTACCGGAACAAATGAACCAAATTGGACCATAGATGATTGTCATCAACAAAGTATCAAAATAAACAAGATTATATTCTTATTGGATTTAAATACATAATTACATATTTTATAATACGTGTACACAAAGTAGAAAATTAAATCAATAATATTAGAATGTTAAAGACTCGTTTCTTATGTAAGTTCGTTCGCGGTCCATTCAGTCT
>JAOWBH010162159.1:0-11205 GCA_028566215.1 Silene coronaria
AGATCTTTCGTTTCGGATATCATTCTGCTCAGAAGCAAGAAGGTAACCTCCTAACAAAAGAAAAAGAGAAAGTCATGCTCAGTAAAAGGTCATTCTCGAAAAAATAACCGACATAGGAAAGGGGGAATGTATGAGAGAAAGGTGATGGCAGACAATATAACAACAACGTACACTACCAATCAACTTGCTTAAGGTCGTACTACTATTGGAAATAATTGCAGATATTCATTTAAATGCTCACCTGAAGCTCTATCTTCCAATCTTTGTCTAGATTGGATACCGGTAGCAACTCCTACATTATTGCTGGGTACAGCCAGAAGAACATCTCGGAGTCCGGGCTCACTGAAACAACTTTTTCCTGAATCTATATATTTCTGATGCCTTGCCAACGTTCTTGTAATAAATGCCAAGGCCACAGGTTTGGGGACCTTACTGATCCCAAATCTAACAGCATAATTTCCACGAGTCGCCTGAAACATAAACACCTCATTGTCACTAACTTCCTAGTCGCATTACACTATACAGGTAGCAACAAATATTGATTCAATAACAAGCACATCAGAAATAAATAACAAAATTAAAAGTCCACATTGCATAATTGACGAAGGATGACCTGGTAGTTGATGCTCTTTAGGGGTATATTTGGTATATGGCCAGGGAATGCAAAATAAACAAGGACGTGACAATTGAAAAGGAAGATGTTTTGCAGCAAAACATGATCCCTTGTTTTGTATGTGAAGTTGGAGTTCAAGAGGAATCTAGAATGGTCACCAGGTAGCATAACCAGAAAGCCCGAGAAAGCAAGTTCGGAAATGTGCCCCCATAACCACCACATGCATGACACAATAACCAGCATCCCATGCCGTCTTACTGCATGTCCCTAAATACAACTAGTCTGAGCATAATACAATATACTGCAAACTCCCCTACGTCTAACTCTCAGATTCCAAAGTTACTATCAGGTACCCCCACCCCCTTTCAATCAAGGGAAATATCGTGGTTCAATTAACTTAGATTAGCCACAATTCCTTCTTTTTTTTTTTGGCTAGTTCCAACTACCAAAATAATAGTCTTGTTTCTAAAATTAGAATCTTACTGAAACCTATCCATGTCACGTCACTAAAAATAGAAAACCACATCCAAAATCACTTATTTCAACATCTCCACATTAACATATCTCCACGACAAAACATCACGGTTATTCAAACAACTTTCTGGATTATGATCTCTAGTCAAAGAAGGGCAATAAAAGTGGAACGGTGGAGTTTTGTACATAAATACAAAGCATAATAAAATATGTTGGCAACATAACCATGCTAGATGATAGAAATAACGAAATTTATGACTTCTGCCAACAGATGCATGAAATTAAGTAAGCACGCAGCAGTGTGCCTTACTAGCGGCACCTTGATGTAATTACATCGCCTAAAGCAAAAGAGTGAACATCATTTGCACTTTCCGCATCATGAAAAAATGCGCCAACTTTACACTCCAGCCATTCATAAGGTTGAAAAGATGGGTTCAAAGACAGCTAGGGTCTAGGGACTGTCAAGTCATTGTAGTCTTGAAGTTAAGTGGTTTGTTGAAACAAGAAATAGCCTATATGAGTATAGACAAACAAAATATCATATTAACTCTATTGTTCGAGACATTATTTTCAATATAAAAAATACGCCATTTAGAATGAAAGGTAAAAGGCCTTTGCTGATGTACTGAAACTGACAATTCATCATTTTTCATCTGATTCTGATACCATCCTCCTTATACTCCACCCTTCAACCACAAATGAATTTTAACACCTGCCTCCTAAATTCATTAATTCTGGGTCTGTGACAGCATTCACCAGCTCAACTGGAGCACTGTGCATGCACCAAAAACGCAAAAATCGACCAAAGCAGACGACAAAGTACCAAGCAGCATCTCGCTAAAAAAGAGTATAGCCAGAGCAAAAAAAAATACCAGAAGTTTTCTATAGGCTAGTTCGGCCAACCTATTCAATGCCACTTGCTCAAGGTCCCTACAGAATAAATGATACATCTATTCAGCACAATTAGATTAAAATATGAGCACGATGACGATACTCGAAACTAAACCTTACCGTCTTTCAACATCCACTTCAATGGCTTTATGTATTCTGTCCAAGTAAGTCTTCTTCTTTCCAGCCTACACAAAAGCGAGTAATATAGTAATTAAGGTAAATCAGAGCAAATTAAATTTCTTTCATAATCAGCAAAGAATTTGGCCAGCTAAAATTTAATGTTTTCTGTGACAAACATACACAGTTGCAAAAGGGGAATTTCCAAATATCTCATCTCTTTCTTCCTTCAACACTACATCTCATAACTAACTCTGAGTATGGAGTAGCCAATATAAAAAGCTAATCACAAAGAATGTCATGTGTGATGTCTTCCAGTGGCACATCATTAGCTTAGAAGGATCATATCAATCCACGTAAGCAAACATTAAGCCATGCCAATTCTTGCATAAGAACAAAGATATGAGTATATAACAGAGAGTTCAGCAATCAACCTGCTCGGAAAGTTGAAATTCAAGTTGCGAAATGTCTTCATTAATCATCTCATCCTCTCCCTCGGCTAAATCAGGCTGTAAGAAGAAAAATAGCTTTTATCATAAATACTACAAGATTTAAAACAACAATAACCAAGTGTAGGTCTTATAATGGTTTGGGGCTGGCTAATATTGATCACCACCATCAATGTGATGCTAGAAAATAATGAAGTAGTGCCAAGAACGAAAAACACGACAGTAAAACAATAAAGATATCTAGAAAACACAAGTGCAGATAACAATAGAAAACGACAAAAAATGAAATCTGTTTACACTTTACACTGAATACAGAATGAAGACATACCACAGTGTCTGGATACACGCCAATACTTTGCAGCTCAAGGAGTAATTTCTCGTCCATGGACAGCTGATCGTACTCCCAATCAAGCAAAGAGCTACTAGAAACACGTACAGTAGTATTTAGTGATCCATTCACTGCATTTTGGTATGGTTTAGGGCCTTCCTGACCAGTGAGGTGTGGCAAACTATAATCACCTTCCTCGATTTCCTCATGCATAGGAACCTGGCCACTTGAGTTCCTACTATAACTAACATTGCCGTTGCAAAAACTTCTAACTGCTGTACATGGATCATCCCGAATGTCTAGAGAAGGTTTATCGCTTATAAAATGGTTATCTTCATATTCATCGAACTCATGTTCAACAATGAGAGCAGAAAGGACTCTCTGATACAAGGGAGTTAGCTTGATGGGGCCGTTTTCACAGTCTAACTCTCTACACGTAGAATCATGGTCCTGAAATTGACTGATGAGATAATTGGTCTTTGCTGACTCCGATATGTCGTTATCTATGACACATAACTTGCTTTCTCCACGAACCAAACTATGGGGGCTGCATTTTTCTGTTTGAGAACCACATTTCTGCAAAGCATGGAAAAAGGACAACACAGCCTTAGACAATAAATGATTCAGGGTTGCTAGCATTAACCATAATAAGTTGCTAAAACTAAAATGAGACAACCAACGAGCGACAGATAAGAAAAAAAACGAAACAACCAGGGGAGTCAGTCAAGAAGAGATGGTAACAAAGTGAAAAAGTGGGAAAGGGAGCTTGAAGCCGTGAATACTAACAAGGTAAATATGTGTGAAAAGGAGAGTTAGAGAGAGAATTAGGACGGAGGGGGAAAGAAACAAAAAACTTCAGAATAAGTGAAAAGCAAACCGGTAGAGTGTATAACAGGATAAGGCATTAAGCTACATGTCAACTAAGGTTTTTAAAGAACAGAAATACAGAATGCTTTTTTTTGTATTGAGGAATTGAACATATTCCATAACTCTAACTAAGGTTTTGGGCAGCTTCCATAGCTAAGCTCAAATTTTAGTCAGCAGTCGGAGTCGAAACTACAAATATACCAAGCATTACTTTCCATTTTAATCTTATTTCAAGAGTTGTAAAATTATTGGAAAACAGATCAAGACCTAGATATGCTTAGAATTGTATGTTATTGACAAAGGGATAAAAGAACTACGGAGTAATAAATATGCATACCATCGCATTATCATCCAGGACCGGAAACTGACTTGGATTTGATTGAATATTTTCAATGGCCTTGAGCTAGCCAAGAAAACAACAATTATAAGTTAATCAACACTACAGCTTCAGATAAACGTATGTCACTCAAATTGTAAAGTCTTTAAAGGCTTAAACCTGCTCTTCCAAAAAGGCTTTGTCCTCTACTCTGACATAGAAAAGTGGCTCCCATCTTTTCCAAAATGAGGAAGAACATCCATTATCTAAAAAAAAAATAAAAAAGAAGTAATACGTCAAATCAAATTCACATGATATAAGATAAAGAAAACACAAAATGAAATTGAACATACAACTAGCATTGCAAGCATACTGCGCCGCTGCTAGCATTTCATCGCGATCGTCATCTGATTCGCCTGAAAAGAGAGATAGAAACCCAGTTAAGTTTAACCATCTAAAATTATGGATACTAAATTAAACTTCTTTAAGCATGGTAATAACATTGACTCTTGACCACACCAACATTGGTGTTTCCTTACTTTCAGCAGCTGTCACATAAATTTAAGTTCCGTGACAGTTAACATAAAATTTCAAATAAATACATCCAACAGTTTATTAGTGATAATCATTGCCTTTAAAACAAAGGAAAGTCCAGTAAGGCAACCACAGAAGACACTCAGACAGTCGGCTGGTGCATAGTCTAAAGAAAACTTGCAAGAAATATATGTCATCAGAAATCTAGAAACATGTACGCCTGATGATGTAAAATTCTGTGGATAAATATAGGTCTAACTAGAACTGAAGGAGTGCCACAAAACTTTGATTCAAACATGAGAAAGTACGTATCACACCTGCACAATCTGGAGAGCTACTATTAGGGACTGGTCCAGTGCGTATGGAACCTTTTCGATCGAATTGCTTCTTAAGAGGAGGGCGCCCCGATTTACTGAAACACGGGGATAGAAGTCATACAACTATAATATCAAGATACACAAAAAAGATTGCAAGCCAAACCACATCAGTCAAACACTTGATTGTAAATTCACACACCTTCCGTTTCTCTCAGGACCAGGTCTATTACTTCGAACAGGTTTTGCAACAGCTGGACTCCCAGGCTTCTCTCTCAGAGGAGATATGCTTCCCTTTGGAATTGAAGAGCCCCTCCCACTACGGCCTTGTCTACGAACGCCATCACCAACTTCATCCTTCACAAGCAATTTGCTCTTCTTTGTATATAATCCAGGGCTGGCATGTTGATTAACGTTCATTCCTTTTTCATCAATATCAGCACCACCATGCACTTTATCCTTCGTTCTGTTTTCAACCGTACTGTTTTCCTCGCCTTCCGATAATCTTGCTGGAGACTGTGCAGTTTCAAGTTTTGCTTTAAGCTGCTGGGAGCTGCTCATTATATTTCTAACAGGAATTGACCCGTTCATCCCACCAGATATTCTATTGCTAAAGTCAGATGTAGTGACTCCTTCAGAAGGAATTTGCGTCACATCAGGGTTGGATGTAGGAGATACAATATTTGTTCTTCGATTACGGGATATCTTCTGTGGTCTTTGACCCACCCATTGAGCCATTGGAGGAGATGAGGTATCAGTTGGTAGGGGTCGTTTGCGATTATTAACTCCAGCCAATGAATGAACTTTATTCACATTCAGGGGTTGTTCCCAATTCTCAGGTGTCCCGGACATCCGTGAGAAGTTGGGAGAAGAGTTCCCTGCAGATCCAGGGCCATTTCTGTGGCCTCTTGAGGCCTTGCCCTTTGTAATGGCACTAGGACTGGACAAATGAGGCTCTTCACGCATATTTAACCTACATATTACCACACAATTAAATATTAACTTACCATGCCACTAAAATTATAAACATACGAGCAAATACTAATATACAATATCAAGTAATGAGTCATCTCAACAGCAGTTAGCACATATGTACATGAACGCTTGAGCTAACACATACTTTGAATTTCCCTTCTGAAGGAGTCTTTCCTTGTTCATTCCCGTGAGTTCTCTAGATAAAGAAGTTTTTTCTGATTCGTTCTTTAGTGCCATACGGGCACTCAAGCTCGCAGATGATGGAGATCCATCAAGTTTATTGCTGTTATTAGCACCATTGGAAGACACTGATCTGCAAAACAGGAACGTTAAAAGTGTGCCCGGCACAAAAGATAGAATACTAAGCAATATTCTTTAACAATAAGAAGGCGCTGATCGTTGATTATACCATGGTACAAACATGCAGTGTAAGTCGCTGTGGTATAAGTCGTTGCACTTGCAGTTATGGCCATGATATTTCGAGAGATTTTTCATACTACATAATCATCATACAGATATCAAACAACAACCAGGGAGCAAATGAGCCAAAATTATGAAACTCAGTAAGACAAAGTTGCCTGAAAAAGGCAAAACCTGAGTAGATAAGAATATAAGAACATTTGCCAGGTAAGGAAAGTCAATTTCAGATTCCGAGTGAAGTTATGATTTGCTAATTCTAACAAGAGCAGCTATTATTCACTCTAGAGAACAATAGACACAGGGAAAACTTCGTGAAACAATTAATGTGCAACAAACAATCACCGTAATAAAATGTCCTACGATAAAAGCCAAGCATCTGAAATTGATCGGCCATTGTTACTCAAGCTGTAAAACAATCAACAATGAAGGGAATAAACTCAGGCAGTCAAACTCCATGATGGAGAATGCTCGGCTGGAAAGCGTTATTACAGTCCTAAACCTTGAAAGTCTTGCACATATCAAGATTGAAGTAAAATTAAAATAGGACACTTAAGATTTTAGCACTCAGGGCGCAATGTCGCCATAGAAACAAACTCTCACACTTCTTTTCCAAACCAAAGTGACAACAGTAGATTACTTTTTGCTGAGTAGCTTACTTATTAACGCAACCTTTGCACCAAGACTTATAATTGCGCTGCTCTACAACTAAGATTGAAATTTGATTATAAACACGTTTACTTTTTATACAAAGTAGATACAAGTATGCAACTCAAAGCAGTACGCGACTTAAAAGATGTCTCTAGACAGTCAATGAGAAAGCTGACCTGAAGCCATGACCATCAGAAGTAAAAACACTTGAGTCATTGATCGGTCTTCCATGCATTGTCTTTTTAAGCTCCCCATCACCATCAAGAGGCCTGGGGAAAACACTGTTCACAGTACGTTTTCTTTTCATTTTTTTGTCCCATCCCTCCCCACCAGCTGGTAATCTGCGAGTGTTCTCTTCAGGCATGTCAGTGCCGCATTCTTTGTCTTTTCCTACCATTTGATGTTGCCTTGAGATGCCATTGCTACGTCCCTCTGCCTGATAACACAAATCATCCAAAAAAGGTGAAATGACATGACAATAGGAAACAGAGTCGAAATTTCCTTCAAAAAAAAAACGGAAATAGAGTCAAAATTAATGCAACCCAAATGTGAACGAAAAAAGCAATCACTAGTGTTGAATTTATCCTTTATTTTGGCACTAAGATTGTCTTAATTGTCGGTCTTTCACCAGTATCGTGAATTTATATCAAATTATCCTTCTCCTAAATAATATGATTCAAAAATTTGAGAGGCTTAAATCAAAACGACATAAAGTAGGCATTTTGGTCTACACATGTAAAATATGGTAACCATTTTGATAAAACAATTGCTAGTCAAAGTGATCAAGGAAACCTTGTGGTGCTAATCTGGATAAGAACGCTAAAACAGTCACATCAACTTATAAGTGTGTGGCCATTGTAAGAGTAAAGCGAGATAATGAATTCTTGAGGTATTTTTTATTTGGACACTCTACGTTAGTACTCTAGCGTCATACTTCGTGTGAATTATCTTTTTCTTGCATACTGTCTTTTGTTGTATTTTATAGAACCAAATCAACCAATTATCATCCCTTAATTAATATACTAAAGCCGGTCATATTTTCTAAGGAAAAAATATATATAAAAATAGGACAATACATGTGTCACTAAATTCTTAATGTTTTCTAGCATAATCTCCATAGCTGATTTAATTAATGGGCTTCCACTGGGTAACAGAAATCAGGGGTACTTGAATCAGCCATCAATAAACAAGGACATCTAACACACAATGATCTAAGGGTAGTAAAGGCAGAAATGAAAAGCCAATATCAAGATTAGAGTCCAGCTAATCTTTAGACGACAACCATTTATCCCACCATAATCAACAAGAGAAGAGCACTTTCAGACATTGATGATTTGCGGTAGTCAATGGTTTGCAAAGGCTTCTAGCAAAAACAAAACATGTGACCATGACAGCCTATAATTTCACTTTCTAGATAGAAATAAGCCAGGAATGAACAACAATACAGATCGGAACAATATAGTTAAGTCGTTCATATACTAACCCGCAGGTCTCCCATTGGTGTGCGGGCACGCTTATTAAGAACAGTATTCTTATTCCTTTCCTCTAACTTCTGAGTTGCAAGTTCCGGAGAGCTCCGTTGAGACTGACTTCCCATCTTTAGCAAGTTTGATCCACTAGACCTATCATTTGTATGCTGCTTCTTTGAGTTGAAGACTTCACTATACTTGTTCAGTTTATTCAATGATTCATCCAATCTTTTCATCCTATTCCTGCAGTTAGAATCAAACTCTTTCTAATCAGCAAAACTCAAAATCCCGCATAAAATCATACAAATACAAAATCTTTAGATCAACTACCCAACATTTTCCATGATTATCTTAGACAAGTACCTGGCCTTCAGAGATCCATCCACTACAGTTGATCTAAAACGTTTAACTTCATCTGTGTTAAAAGTAGTCGGGGGCCTCGATTGAGCACCAGCAAATGAGTTATCTTCTGAGATATTCCCAAATGTTGAAACGCCTAATGCCATCCTCATTTCACCAGCACGTGTATATTTCGAAACTCCCATCGTAATTGGTTCCAGAATTAGACACTGAGACAACGGTGGCAATTCCATTACCGGTGAACCATTTGCCTTGGACGTGCCAGCTCCCGAACTAAAACTCCTACCATCACTAATCTCCCGAAAGCTACCAGACCTATCAAGACCAGGAACTGAATAACTACCCCTCGAGCCATTCGAGTAACCCCCCGAAAAACCCGAGTCCTCTGGACTGACAGAACTCACGTCAAACTTCACATTTCCAGCCATTAGCTAAAACCCGAATACTAAATCATGTCCAGCAAATTTCCACCTCAGATTAACTAACTACTTCAGCAACCAATCCATTACAGTTTAATCACCAAATAACGCTTAGAAACCACGATTAAATACACGAATTCGCACACTTGCACCGGAATTGAACTCAAATCTGTCACAAAAAAAACAACTAATAAATGCCTAAAAACACGCACCAATACAACAGAATTCGGAAAATTAAAACTTAATTATACACTATATTACCACAAATTACACTAATTCACCATCACAATTACCAATTTTACACTAATCAATTAATCACATACTGACAGAACTCACGTCAAACTTCACATTTCCAGGCTTTCAGCCATTACCTAAAACCTGAATACTAAATCATGTCCAGCAAAATTACCACCTCAGATTAACTAACTACCTCAGCAACCAATCCATAACAGTTTAACCACCAAATAACGCTTAGAAACCGCGATTAAATACACGAATTCGCACGCTTGCACCGGAATTGAACTCAAAACTGTCACAAACAACAACTAATAAATGCCTAGTACACACACCAATACAACAGAATTCACAAAACTTAAACTTAATCATACACTTCGGCACTTCGCTACCACAAATTACACTAATTAACCATCACAATTAGCAATTATACACTAATCAACGATCACAAAACATTCAATTAACACAAAAATGCTAAAATCAAAATCAAAATCAAAATTAAATTCAAATTCAAATTCGAATTCGAAAATGACAAACTTACTTAATCAAATTAAACTACTAAAATCAACTTAAAACACACAAAAAAAAACCCTAAATCCTAACAAAATAAAAAACCCTAATTCTTCGACAAAATTACAAAAATTAGGGGTTTTAACAAAGATTGAAAATTGAGCTACCTGAAATCAATAAGGATTGAAATTAGAATGAAATAAGCAGAAATTAATCTGGAATTATAATTTGATTAAGCAGCATTCATCGATCGAAGAGAGAGAAAGAGAAGGAGATCGTACGTACGACGAACGAAGAAGAGTTCGTAGACGGACAAAAAAAATTAGTACGGGTAAAAAAAAATTGGATGCTTTTTTCTTTTTTTTTTCACGGATGTTGACACGGTGGTTTTTAAGGTTTCCACGGGAATGTTTGTCGTATGATTGGACTTGAGTTACTAAAATGTGAAGGAATCTCCTGGAAGAAGAGAATATGCTAGTGGATTCAACCGCTGAATTACTTGAAGCGAATTATTTGAAATTTTTAGCCGTATGTATTTCGATTTTCTGAAGATACTCGTATTTTTGTACTTTTTATTTTGGATTTTCAGTTGATTTTTGTAGATGGGAATTTGAGTAAAATGTTAGCGTTTTATTTTGGAACTCAAATTCTCATTTAAGTCTATCTTAAATGTAATACATATCAAATTACTTATTTGTTGTCTAGAAAATGTCAAAAGATTTGTCATTCGTATTTTATCCGTTTTAATCTTAAACAAATAGTATCCGTCTTAGCAAGACTTACTTATTTTTGAATATGCGGGCTTAAGATAGTTTTTTTTTTTCGTAACGAGGTTATGTTTTCATCGGAGTTTATGTTGTACTTTGAGATTTGACTACATTTTTATTTGGTATTCATAATTTGTGAGGATTTTAAATTATTCTATATACGAGGTATATAGTTTTCTCCACGATAAAGGGTGCGACATTTTGTTATCGAAATAATAGATATTTTATTATTTTATAGACATGAAGACATCAACAAGACAATTCGATTCTACCAAATTATAACTATGCACTTTGGTCACATCGGGTCCGTCATGTGGCCAAGTAAAAAAATGCATGTGGATTATTATAACTCTTGCAAGCCCGAAAATTTATCCTCTTTCTACATTTAGCTGCTTCATATTGGCTCCTCATTTTTAGGATTTTTTGTGAGGTAGGGAACTCACGTTCATTTGGGTATTTTAATTGAAATTCAAGCTTCTCCCTCCACATTCTCCCAGACC
>JAOWBH010162170.1:0-11204 GCA_028566215.1 Silene coronaria
GTTTTCTAAATTTATACTTTAACCAAAACTATATAATATTTACATTAAAGTCCCTTGATCGGGTCCATCACACGGTGTTATTGATTTACAACTATATAATATAATTAATTTGTATAAATTTCTTTAATTACATGGAAGTCCCTTGGTTTCTGGATTTGTATAATAGTATTGATTCCTCTATTAGCTGATTTTTTAGTGTTTGGTAATTTATTGGAATGAAAAGGCGGGTTCGATTCTTCGTATTCACAAATGGTTAAAATCGAAACGGGAATGGAAACCCTTAAACAAATGATGACCAACTATTTTGATTTTTCATATTCATTAGGCAAAATTAAAGAAAAAAGTCAATGACCTTGAGAATCACAAGGATAATTAGTCATATTCTTACCTAATACGAGTGCTAAACCACCAAAAAATCGATAGATTACACATAATTAAGATCCTTAATCACGTATTCACATTGTATGTATTTGCCTTTCAAAGATGATGTACGTGATTTTTCATACTCATTAGGCAAATTTATTTAAAAATGGCAATGATCTTGAGAATCACAAAGATATTAGTCATATTTTTAACTAATGCGAAGTAATATCAACCTAAACAAATATCATAGCGAACGTGATTTGTACCATTAAAACGTTCTTTAAAATGCGCTATAGTTTATAGAAAGAAAAGATAAATATAAATTGGCGAATTTTTACAAAGTTTCATCCGAAGTAACAATTACTCGTATATTTAACTTTCTAAAAAAAGTATAATTTTACATCAATATTTACAACTATAAACCAATTGAATTAAGCATGTATATAAAATGCCTATTAAATTCCTAAAATTAATTGGTGGTGTATGATATTGATATCGCTCATTGTTAAATTAGTCACTTGTGTTGTGAGAATATATTTTTTTAATATAGAAAGCAATAATTAATTCTACTATATACCTAGTTATGATTTTTATATAAAAAGTAACAACTCGAATATGATCTTTTGTGAAAACCATAATGTTAACACAATATCACTAAAAATATTGTACATAATAAGTACATGTACTAAATGTATCAATCAATTACAATAGGCACCATAATTTCTTTTCTTATTTAGATAATCTCATTATTTCAGTACTGAACCTTATAAATAGGCCATTAATTTTTACAAAGCTTCAACCAAACAAGCAATTATCCAATCTAAAAAAAAAAACAATTATAACCTAACGTCCTAACATGTTTTTCCCTGTCATAATCGCGCTTGTTCTTTTCACATCTTCTTCTTCTTATGCCACTCAAATAGAATTTGATTATTGTGTGGCCGACCCAACCCTTCCTCATGGACAGTTGGGCTACTCATGTAAAGACCCGACAAAGGTCACAACTGACGACTTCTCATTCTCGGGTCTCCGAACACCCGCTAACACCTCCAACGTCTTCAAATTCGGTGTATCGTACGCCTTGGTGGATCAATTCCCCGCCTTAAATGGTATGGGCCTATCCATGGTCCGAGCTGACATTGGTGTAGGAGGTGCTGGACCCATTCACTCCCACAGAGTCGCAGAAATTGCTTTAGTGACCGAGGGTACCATTCTTGCTGGCTTTATTGACACGAATAACAAGCCCTTTTATAAGACGCTGGGAAAGGGTGACTTGTTTGTCTTCCCACCAGCACTCGCGCATTTTCAGGTTAATGTTGGAAAAGTTCCCGCAGTTGTTTATGCTGCTTTTGCCAGCCCCAATCCCGGGGTTCAAGCCGTTGACCTTTCTCTTTTTACAAACAATTTGCCTACTGAAATTATTCAGAAGATTACTCTTTTGGATTACGCACAGATTAAGAAGCTTAAGAATGCTTTTGGTGGAACTAATTAGACAGTGAATTAAAACTAGTGCTTGTGATAAAAATTCATGTACGATTCTAGTTTATATAATAATTGAAACTTCTAATTTTTTCCCCCAATTTCTTTTATGATGTTTATGTTTGAGCAACTTTTATATCGTGTTCTGTCCGAATCTCATAGATTGGGTTAAGGAGTATGAAACAACACAAATTCTTATTTGTCACAAGTAATAAGTGGGTGAGCAAACAAATCAAAGGACTTCAACTACCCTATATTATGATTGTAGTCCCGGTACGGGGGAATAGTACTCATTTCTTGGACTAGTATTAATTTCACCAAATGATAAAAGTTAAGTTAGTATTTCTTTTAAAAATAATCTTGCCGTGTATATTTTATTAAATCCGGCATAAATTAAGAAGTTTAAGGATGGTTTTGGTGGCAACAATTAGCTAAGGTTATAATATGAGCTAAAATAAAACTATGAGTAGTTACCATGCATGGAGTATCATGAGAGTACAATTTAAATAATATCAAATTCATCTAGAACTAATGTTTCTTCCTAGTATATTGGCGTCAAAAAATCGTACAAAAGTTCAATTCACATATTTCGTGGAAATATGCAATTATCGAGGAATACAAGAACTTAAGAGAGACGGTCTAGTATCTCCTTAGAGATGGCAAAAGTTGACCCGACCCGAAACCCGCCTAATACAATCCGGAAATTGGGTGACCCGAAACCAAACCGACCCGACCCGACCGAACCCGCTAACCGATAACATCCTTATTTTTTCCAACCCGAACCCGAACTGAACGACCCGACCCGACCCGTGACCCAATATTGATTCAACCCGATAGATGACCAGATAATGAATTAGCTTAATAATAGTGTAAATAAGATCAAATTGACATTAATCTTAATTATTTTCACTTAAAATTACAATTAATCCACTTACACGTTATTTAAACATAAAATTACTCATCAAAAACTAAATACATGAGAGAAAATATATGCTGATAATCTGACCCGATACTGACCCGCTAACGATCCGACCCGACTTGCCACCCGCTGATGACCCGACCCGAAGATGACCCAACATGAACTGACCGACCCGAACCCGATATGGCCCGACCCGTAACCGACCCGAGTGACCCGATTGCCACCTCTAGTTTTGCTCAAGGATAAAACGAGTTAAATATCATCACACATGCATGGAAGGAACGAATCTTTTACTATTTTCAATGCACTTTTCTACTTTTATCATATGTGTAGTACTTGATCCGTCTGAAACAGCTTAAGACGATATTGTCATCTTAAATGAGAATTTGCGAGAAAAAATATATATCATGACTCAAAGAGTATATTTTATGGAATTATTTAAAATATATGTGAATTGTGAATAACATTACAAGAAATTAAGGTTAGGGTGAAAAGTGTTAAGAGTACTAGAATACTATAATAGAGTTGGACACTAAGTCGGACCGGTGTAGGCTTGGTTGGGCTACCGGTTAGTGACTCTGACACGACACACGACACTAAAGAGGGGCCGGGATCTGCTGGACTCCCTATTGAGTATTAATTGACCAGGACCCGACCCATATAGGGTTTATTTATTTTTATTTTTTACCAGGATAGTACGCGCTGACTGGAAACCTTTGGCCTTGCTCCTGGCCCGTGAAGGGGGTGGGCTGGGCTGGCACACGTGCTGGAAAATTTAGTCCCATAAGTACAGGATCGGCAGCCAAGTTTTGTCCCACTATTTTTCTCTTTCTCAAGCTCACGGGACGTCAAATTTAGGCCCATAAGTACAGGCTCGGCAGTCAAATTGAGTCGGAACGACGGGACCAGACTAAAAGAATCAGCAAGTCCAGCAACCATATAAACACAAGGTTTCCACATCCTGATTCGAACGGCAATGCACTTACAAATTACGATCCATCAATATAGACCAACAACGAAACAGATCCACGGTGTTAAAAGTCTAAAAAATCGTACAGTACAATCCTTGTCTGGCAATCAAGTAATATTACACACTATATGATATGTAAACAGTTACAAGGCCGATTCACACTTGTGTTTTTCTCCCTTGTTACATATGTGGTTATTAGGATTGAAGCACAGGGCTGTCCTTGCAGCCCTACATTGCCAGCAGGATAACTTAGTCGGCAGTCCAACTCTGTTCGACGATCTCACGTACTCTCCTATTGTACTCCCGCTTGTTCTCGCTGAACATTCGGGCAGCTTCTGAGTTTGCAGGTGAGTTTGGGTTGGGATCGCAAAGCAATGACTGCAAGGAGCATAAACAAGAGTCATAAGGATGAAGCTAATGTGTTTGAGAGCCTCATAAATAACTTGATAAGTGAGAAGGAAAACCAATCCAGCAGGATCAGATATAGTCCGTCATATAGATGAGATCATGAGACCATACAATGCATGGCAGTTATACCCCAGAAGCCAGAACCGTGTTTTTTTTTGTTTGTTCTTTTATTAACAAACGGGGAAAAAAACACCATTTGACAATTGGCACACTAAACCCACCATGCGAAATGACATATCTAATCCAAACCGCAATTCCACATCACATTCCACTTTAATCTATATTTTCCCCTTCAGTTGAGAAATGGTTCTCTTCTATCCCCTTAGTCAAATGAATTAGAGCAAATTTTCTCACTCAATTTTTTTGATGAGATTATTAAATGTCACGGAACCTATCTTTGCAAAAATGGTAGTAAAAATGACTTGATTGAGAGAGGGTGCATAAAAGTGGTAACAAAAAAGAAAATAATCCATTAATAGACAAGGGGACCAAGGGGATATATTCCATTAATCAGCTTCAGCTGGGTTTATGCGACAGAAGTTACCGCACTATCTGGAATGTCGAGGAATATCTGGAGATCTAGAATAGTAACGGAAGATCTGATAATCTTCTTTTTTAGTTTTTTCCTATCTAACTCCTACAGTCGAATGTTTTGCTAGACGAACAAACTATTAACACTTGTTGGCTACATTCAACGTCACCTTATTAGGAAGCTTTGTTGAAAGCAATATACGTATAAGCTAACCACATGTCCACATATAATCTCTTAGCAGGTGCCATCCACTAAAGACGTTTCTGATACAAATAGTACCACTAAGTGATACTGGATAATACTTTGCTCAAACTCAATACACCACCAAACAATACTGGACAAGACAGCCTGAAGAATTCATAGGCTAAAACATCCCCGATTCTGGAGATAATTCCAGTGAAGTAGCGTGTGCCCAGGGGCCAAGTAACCCCCTGGGAATATTAAAGGAAATAACTTAATAGTGTAACACTGTAACGTCAACCATCAGTACGCACGACGGACACAGGAATCCTAACAAATTCCTTAACCAGTTCTGAGTTCCGACCAAAGTATGTTCATGAACCATTGATATCCAGGATATAAGGTTTTACTCACGAGCACGTTATTTATTGTCCCTTCCACAGTAAACAAGCAAAGGACATTTGTGGCACAAAGCATTCAAACCTGCCTAATATACACTTTTCATGCTTAGTATACAAATTGTGCAATTAACCCCAACACAGTAACACCAACCCCAAACATTAACCTAACAACATGCAATTAACAGCCATTCACCATAAAACAATAGAAGCAGAAGATAACTCGGTACCTGTATTGAAGTCAGGATAGCGGCAACATCATAGATTGGACTCCATTGATTTTGTAGGATATCCAGACAGATGCTTCCATCAGCATATACTAATAAGACAAAAATAAATTAGCTGACAAAACAAGCCAGTCACATACTAAAGTCACACACAGTAAAATAATCATACAAAAGAATGAACAAAATAATGGATTTAAATATGAAATTTTTTTCGTCATCTTTAAGTAATTAATGTTTTTCTTTTGGGAAGGTTATCTACTTTTCTTGTTCTTCCCATAATTTTTTTCATTCTTCAATTAGGCATTTTTTTTGGGTTTAAGATTACCCAAGTATCCGTATGGAAACATGGGCTGACATATTAACACTCGAAACGACTCATTAACATTCCCCGATTATTTAAATTTAACCGGAAACCACTTAGCAACTCTCTCCCCTTCCCCACTAGCAACCATCTCTCTGCACTCCACGAATCACCACACAAGAGGCACACATTCCCAGCCCAGCCAGCTTGGCAGAAATCCACCAAGCCTCTTCTACTGACCGCCCTATTCTCAGAGATCCCATCCTCCTCTCACCTACCACCATTCTTTCAGCCATTCCTTGACAACTTTGTCAACTTTTTTCTTGTCTAACCACAGTATCCCCGACCAATGACTTCCCTTATAAGCCACCACTCTCGTTGAATTACTTTTGCAGCCACCCAAGATTCAATGGGTTTTGGCAGTCAGCACAGGTGGGAGAAGGTTAGTGTCCGAGGGAGAAATCATAATTTAATTATATGGGAATAAGTTTACTACTAAGTGTCTCTCATTTGACCATTTTTAGACATATACTTCGTAAGAGTTTGGCCTAAGACTAAGTGCAACACAGAAGTGGAACTGTGGAACGAAGATTAAAAGTGAGAGCGAGCAGATGAATATACGAGGGAAAAATGCACAAAGAACAAAAAATAGACGAACACAAATCAGCCATTCATCTTCTTGACCAAAGAGTAATCTATATATAGAATGCTATTTTCAATCGAATGCCAATAGAAATGAATGCTCAAAGCGACATAACAAACCAAATTTTAAAGAAAACTCATGCAAAGAATCTTCTATATGCTAAAGCACTAAAAGGACTTTCAGTAATACGTCAGAGATTTTATACTGCAATAGTGCTTGCCATCCAGATACAGATGGGCCCAAAAGAGTCAAAACACCACATCGAATCCACTTCTGCAGTTGATTGGTGTTTCGCAAATTTGTCAAATAGCAAAACAGTCAACATGACCAATAATTCTTCGTACTACCCTGTATCCCAAATGCTTGTTGACACTTAGTCATACTAGAGTATGATACAGTTAGGTTTTACTAAGCTGGACAAACACCTCAAGAGGGGCATTGAACATGTCAACAAATGAAACAATGCTACTTATACAATTTGAATGCAGAGATGAATATAAGATACTAAGATAGTGAAAATAAAATTGAAGTACTAGACAGGCATCTTTAACTTACTGTTAGGATGGAACATTCGAGATACAAAGCGCACTGTTGGCGGCTTATTGGGGTAATCCTCACTGAATTGAAGCGTCAACTTGAACGTGCCTGATGGATTCAAAGAACATAATTATACGTACAAATGACCAACAAAAGGCTAAGGAAAAAGGGGCTAAAGATTTGGGGGCAAATGACGGTCTTGAAGCTAGAGTACACACTTTCCTAAATAAAAGGATTCCAAAGGCAATTCTGAAGACACTCTTCTAAGCCATAATACGCCATAACTCACAGCACCCCAACATCATAGCCTTTCTAGTTATAAAGGTTGTATCAAATTGTGAGTATGATAATATTCAAAAAAAAAAATCACCAACCTTTAATACATATGAATTAACTAATCGTAAATCCATTCAACAAAAAAATTTGTGCTTTTTGAAAGAATTTGAATGAATAAAAGACAACTATAGTAAAAAAAAATTAGAAAGCCGATACACTATAAAAGGCGGTAAATTGGAGATTAATGCAGCACGTAACTAAGATACTTAATACCAAATTTAGCAGAAAAGAATGCTCTGGAAAAGTCTAGATTAGTCGACTCATACGTGTTGAAGACAGCTATTAAGAGAATTAGAAAGGTAATATGATACAGAAGATTGGAGATTAACGCAGTATATAACAACCATACTAATTACTAAATACCAAGTTTAGCATAAAAGAAAGTTTCTGCAAAAAGTCTAGGCACATTAAAAAAACAGAAAAACAAATAGGGATAGAATTTGTCAAGAACGTGTTCAGCAAAGATTAAGACAGGTCAGACACATTCAACAATGGTAAAAGGTTAACAAGAAGAATCCACTTAAAGCAGAGTTCTATTGGATTTTTGTTTACCTCCATCCCATGGTGTGTCATCGGGTCTGCAATTGAAACAAGGGGAACGGTAATTAGTGGATCAATCTTTTAACTTCAAAACGGCCAATGAAAGAAAAAAGAAGAAAAAATTATGATCTTCCTCAACATACCCAAATATCACAGCGTTCCAAAGCATTATGTTATTGTCTTGAGGAGCACCGCTGATGCCAGCCGGTGGATCTTGCTGCAAACGCTTGAAATCCCTCATCAACCTCTTTCTTGCCGGAGTTGACATTCTCGCCGCCTAAAATGTAGACCGCAAAGGTAAATTAGCACATCACATGAACTTCATGAGCAATCATGCATTCAAGTGACGCTTAAGGAATCTACACATTAAATGTCTTTAAGAGACTAACTTATAACGTAAATGGACTAAAAATCAGTACAAGATTGCCAAAATCATTTATTTTCCGATTTGGAATTATCATATCATTATTGCACTTCCCAAGAGAACGACTAGCTTCCAAAAAGAACAGCTCTATTGGATTTTTTTTATGCTCATAATCGGAGAGAATTAATCAAAGCTCTCAACTAAAGAGTACATGCATTTCAGTTAACAAACTATTGATTATCCTATATAAAAGGCATATTGTTGTTTCATTAATAAAATGAACAAAAGTACAAACACAATTGTAAAGGCTGCATCTTTTCCGCCAACATCTTAAGACATATTAAGGCTGAACTATCGTAGCTATCCATGACGTTCAACAAATAACCTTAAGAAGCAAGGCAATTACCTATACAAATAAACACCCTATAAAAAGTGAATTTTCATGATCGTAGCTGTCCATGACGTTCAACAAATAACCCTAAGAAGCAAGGCAATTAACTAAACAAATTAACACCTTATAAAAGTGAAAACTTTCACGGTCGTAGCTATCCATGACGTTCAACAAATAACCCTAAGAAGCAAGGCAATTAACTATACAAATTAACACCCTATTAAGTGAAAACTTTCACGATCGTCTTCCCTTACCCAGATACAGGATTCCTCGGAGCTCAATGCAACTCTTAAAAAACGTGATAAAATTGACGGCCGATAGTTCTTTATAGAAGATTGAAACCACAATCGCCTACCAATTAATTCATTACTACTACTTAACAATTCTTTGGAACTACCCCATTTCGAGAAATTCCAAAGAATTGGAGTGAGTAATTATTGCTAGTTTTACGACACTAGCTACTTCACACACAAAACCCAAAAATAATTTCATGAATTGATCATCTTTCGCAAAATTAGGGTAAATAGTCAAACTTAATTCCACATATATGAATTAAATCCACGAAAAAACATTCTCGATAATCTTTCACAACAAATCCATACAATTTACCGAAGTATAAACCCTAAAATCAAAACTAGGGAAACAGCATACATACAGATTAATCAAATCAAAACAAAATTAATCGATGAAAAACAAAAGTAAATTGATTACATACCCTAATTGATGAACAATTGCGGCGAAGAGAATGATAATTAGGAGCGCGAAGGAATAATTAATCGAATCGATTAGATTCGGAGAGAGAAAATCAATAATAATTCGACAAACTCAAGAACAAGAACAAGAAAGGGGGAATTTATACAAAGGGTAAGGGACCTACACTTCACATTCTAATGACGGTGCCAACTGCCAAGTAGGATAGCCGACATCAAGATTCGTGTCGGACTTGGTAAAACTGACCCGACTTATATGAATGTATTTGGATGAACTCAATTTAAAGATGGCATTATCGGATGGTCCCTAGATGTCTACCTCTCACGTACATGAACGTATTTGGATTGAGTCGATTTAAGTGAAAGTTTTTGAATGGCTGGAGTTGATCATGGACGATAGTCACAAGACGATCTATTAGGCCCGTCTCATCCAGTTGCGGTCTTGGACAATATATTTTCCAACATTTACAAAGGCCGTCCCATGAACCTGCTTGACTATGAGACTAAAATATCAAGCTAGTATGCCATGCGTCCGGTCATAGCCGGTATTGAGCAACCTTTCACATATATTATGGAGGAGACCCCTAAAATAATGACCATATAAGAACATGTGAGATGGATATAGAGATTGGGTATGACTCGATAGCACAACCCTAGTAATATCCTAAGTTTATTACTATGTAGTTTCCTATCACTATTTTTAGTTTGAAAACGATTAAGACTAACTAAGAAACACGATTTGATTTGAATGAGTTTATACAAATATTAATAATGTACACGATAAGATTGGGTATAACTTGTTTTGAGTTGATAGTAGATTGAACAATCTATAAGCTTTTACAGTGCGTTTTGGCAAATACTCCCTCTAATTCTCAATAACCTTCCTTATTTTCTTTTCGTCGATTCACAATACCATTTCCATTTCCTTATTTAGTAAAATTTTATACTTATTTTAATCACCTCACCCCACAACAATATCCCACAATACACATACTTTATTTTATTTTAATTATCTTATCCCACAACAATACTTATTTCACCCCAACTCACAATAATACCCCACAATACCTTCATTCTCACCAATTACCTCACCTAACCACAATACTTTACCTTACTTAATTCACACCCTCTTAATATTTGTGCCAAATCTCAATGGGAAAGGTTATTGAGACTTGGAGAAAGTAGTAAATTTCGACACGGCTTATTGGAAGCAATTTACTATTTTTCAGTATGTCGCTAACAATCGTAATTATGCATTTATTTAGCTTGGAAAACATTACAATACACCCATACATAATTTGCTATTTATCAAACACTTAATGATAATTCCGTATACGAGATGTGTTTGTAAGACTTATATACTACCAATATTTATTGACCCTATTTTGTTAACGTTATTTGTCGTTTGAAGTTTCTTTTACTAATTGTCAAACAAGGTGAAGGATGTCTATAACACCCTTTGAGTAGTTGATAGAATAAACATTTGTGATTACGAGTAAAGGCTTGGGCCACTCGAGTTGACATAGAAATGTAGAATGGTTCGTATAAATAGTTAAATAAGATGATTATACTTAAAAATGATTCAAGACGACCCCAAATTTTAGGTATGTTTTTTTTTTTTTTTTTTTTTTGGTGTAAACCGGGGTGTCCACCGTCGGGTGTATAATCCCCTCGCCGCGGGTGCTCTTACGAAGAGGTAAACGGCTGGCCAAAGAGTTTGCTCCATTCCCATGGACAGGGATCGATCCCCTGACCTAATTTTCAACGACCCATCATACGAAACAATGTCAATTTAGATAATGCCACGAAATGTGCGTAATTTTGGGACTAGATAAATTACCCCCACCCCAAATCAACAAAATCAGCCCATTGACGGGTCGGATCTTGTGACGGGTAGTTTGTGAGA
>JAOWBH010162181.1:0-11204 GCA_028566215.1 Silene coronaria
ATAATAATAATAATAATAATAATGTTGAAATAAACTGAATTGAATTGAACTGAACTGAACTGATCTAAACTGAATGGAGTTGAACTGAACTGAACTGAATTAAATAGAGCGAACTGAACTAAAGTGAACTGAAATTAAGTCCAAAAGAACCGGGCCTAACTCGAGATCCCCAACACCGTGTCATATCCTAAATTCTACTTCTCCATCCTCACTCAAAAAGCAAAACAGTAAACATTCAAACAATTGAACAATTTACCAGGAAACTCGAAGGATAATTTACCAGGAAACTAGCTGTATTTCCATTTTCCAGCAAACCAAAAAACAGAAATAAATCCTCATAATTCTTGATTAATTCTGCATTTTGCCAGTTTAAAAAACAACCCCTTTTCATTTTTTACCTATTTATTTAATTAAATTATTGCTTCTTCTTTTCCTTAATCACAAATTTAATTTAATTTCTTTTACAAAAACCCACGCTTAAAATTAACCAACATTCAAACAATTGAACAATTGTTTGATCATTGGTTAATTTTGAGTTATTCCTATATTTTTTTTATGGGTTTTAATAAATATAAATAAATTAAATAAAAATGTCATCAGAAAGTAATAATAGGAAAAATGTGGTGATAGTAGGAGGAGGAATTGCTGGTTCTCTTGTTGCTCAACGTATTCAGGATCATGCCCTTGTTACCCTTATCGACCCGTATGTCTCCCCCCTTTCTTATTTTTGCATTAATACTCGCTCCGTCTCGATCATTATTTTACTTTTGATTAAAATACCCCGCATAAAAAATAAAAAAGATAAACAAGTGATGAGGACGGAAGGCGGTCTTAACTACCTTTCGAGTAATATGATCATGATTTCTAGGTGGTTGGATTTGTTTTACGCATTATTTGTGTAAAACCGTCTTACAATAGACTAATAGTTACTCCTTGTTGCTGTTACTAATTTGACATGCCCCTTTTAGAGTAAAGTTGTGATTTTTGGATGATGAAAATTATGGATTTAAACATTTGCTCCCCTATTCCCGAAATCCTAGAATCGCCACTGTTTTGCATGCAAATTTTAATTTATTTGTTGGGTTTGGATGTCAATTAGCTCAACTGAGGTTATTTGTTTGTTTTTGAGGAAACCGGTTGTGATTTTGGTATTTCCAATGATTTGGATGATGGAGCTTCTGCCCAATCTACCGTACTCCACGTTTCCACCAACGTGTTTCTATAGCCGAACGTAGCAATCCTCTTATGGTAGTACTAGTTTTAGTTTATGGTTTGTTCTTATGTATAATAATGGATGTACCATGGCTTTGAGAGCCAAAACGTTTTGTAGTTACGTCTTTGTACTGCTGTCAGGAAAAAAGGTTGTGTTTTTGGTGGTTTTGCAGTACATGGTTCTGAACTGTTGATGGATTAGTAGTTCTACTTGTTCATTCTTGTATACATGCTTCAATGTGATACGCAGATTGAACGATTGAGCTGTTTTCCTTGTAGTATGAGTGATTTCTATTTTAAAATTGATTGCTTCATTGAAGAATTGGCTTTGACTTTGTGAGATGTCGTAATCTGTTTTTTTTCACTTGTAGTAATGAGTTACATGCTGATCATTTACGTGTGATGTTCTACTCAGAAATTGTGGTTTTATTATATAACATAATTCCTGTTTGACCTCGTAAATGAGGACTGCTACATATCACTGGCTTGTACTCCGTATGTATCTACTTTCATAATTTTATTTTAGGAATTATGTTTTCTAATATTCAAGTCTGCTTACTTTTGAATTCAGAAAGGAGTACTTTGAGATCACATGGGCTACCTTGAGATCAATGGTAGATTTATCTATGGCTGAACGATCGTTGATCAACTACAGTGAATTTCTTCCGAATGTAAAACTCGTTACCTCGTGGGCCATAAGTGTAACTGAGAATGAAGTCATTACTTCAGATGGTGATCATGTTCAATATGATTATCTTATAATTGCCACAGGGCATGTGCATCTTGATCCTGTGACGAGAAGTGAGGGTCTTCTCAAGTATCAAACAGGTTAGTCTATTTCTGTTCTTGTGGTTTTCTTTTAGTTAATTGCCCTGTTAGCAAACTTCAGTTGAGTAATCATGCTCATCAACCATTGAGCTACTAAATAACCGGCAATTTTATCGTTGTTGTCTGAAAGCGTGATCCGTCTTTTGATGTATTTTACTTCATCACCGCAGTTTTATTGTTCGTCGTGGGTCTGACATTCTGACTTCAAGACTTGACGTGATAATTGATATGCAACACCTCATTTTAGACTGAAATATGAAACATATTCACAAAATACCCGTGCCTGACATTTCGATTTTAGCAGCCAAGTCATAGTAACATAGGAATTGATTGTAGCAATTTTCTTTCCGGTGGTTCTTATTGTTGTTTTTTCTCCAATCTCCTATTTCATGGAATTATGAACAATTTTCTACTGGACACTAAACCTGCACATATGTACACTTGCCTCGTTCAACTCATTTCAAATTTAAGGTGTGGAGTAGAATAACCAATTAAACTAGAATACAAGTCATACAACTTCCTCTTCTTCCTCGTTGGAGGTTAGTAATTCAACGTAAGGACTGGTAGAAACTAGAAAGCAAAAGAAATTAGAAAGATGATTTAAGTGGATTTGTGGATCTTTTTTTATTTTATTTTGTGACACTAGTAAATTTAATGAATCTTTGGCCATTAGGAAAATGAATCTTACGTTCCATTAGGAATGAACTGAAAGCGGGAAAGCTTGAGTAATACGAATATCAGCTAAAAACAGCATTTAACCAGACTAAAATACACTTGCCTTGCTCTGGCAGCATTTGATAAAATAACAGCTTCCAAGTCAATATTAGTAATTGGAGGTGGGCCCACTGGTGTTGAACTTGTCGGTGAAATCATCGACCACTTTCCTGGAAAGAAAATCACTCTGGTACACCGTGGATCAAGACTGCTCGAGTTTATTGGTTCTAAGGCATCTCATAAGACTTCAGAGTGGTTAGCCTCAAAAAAGGTTGAAGTGATTGTAAGTCAGTCTGTCAGTTTAACAACTTCAGAAGGTGTTTATCAAACTTCGGGTGGGGAAACTATTGTTGCCGATTGCTATTTTGACTGCACGGGGAAGCCATTAGGGTCCGCTTGGCTTAGCGACACGATATTGAGAGGCAGTTTGGATCTTCAGAGGAGACTAGCTGTCGATGAGCACTTGAGGGTCAAAGGTTGCAGCAACATTTTCGCCATTGGAGATATCACTAATATCTCGGTAAGCTATCTCGTCCCAGTTATAGATTTGCTGTTTTCGAATAACCCAAACCAAATAAACTGGTGTTATGCATTGTTTGCCTGTTACATTGTTCAGCCGAAATGCTTGATATGAAACTAGAGCTTCTTTACGAAGTTTGCTTAAGGTCTATGACTCCATTCTCTACATCTTAACTTGGCTGAATTTGTTTTATCTAAACCTAATTATCCAAGTTTTCGTGTATTTGTATTACCATGACACGACTTATGTATTTCTTAATTACGTTTTCTGAGAATTTTTTAAAATATTCTGATCTTATCTGAACTATTTCGTAAAACTAAAGAAAAAATCAGAATACCGAATATTTGGGTAAGACAGTATGCTAAGCATAAGAAATTCATGCTGGTTTCTTTCTACCAGGAGCTTAAACAAGGATATTTGGCAATGAGACACGCAGAGATAGTTGCAAAGAACTTGTTGTTGCTCCTCGAAGAAGCAGATGAGAACAAGCTGGCAATCTACAAACCAGGACGACCTGTTGCATTTGTTTCACTCGGGAAGAAAGATGGGGTGGCGCAATTAAACTGTTTTACATTGAATGGGCGGCTTCCTGGTTTTATCAAGTCGGGGGATTTGTTTGTGGGTAAAACAAGAAAGACTTACGGGCTTAAGCCTTAATTACATGTAACCTTGTTGACACTTCTGGAATGTATCGTCAGGCTTCACCCAGCTTGTTCGAGTATTTTCATTTTCAAGGAATCTTTGTTCTGTTATCAATACAAGGATTGTTGTAATTCACATCCATAAGCATTATGTTAACACTAAATATGTCATTCATCAAATGATGGAGGAAGACAAAATAAATATGCCACCATAATTTATTTATTTTGACAATGAAGACAAGAGACTAAGAGATACTCAGTAGTTCACAACACCACCTTTTTGGCTAAGTTATGAGCTATCCTATTTACTACGTGACGCAGTGTACTTTTGAGTTTACAACACCCCTTCAAGTGCCCGCAAGGATGGAGTTTAACGGTTAAACTTCATCTTCCCCCCTCCACTCTCAAGTGCTCGAGAGGGTAGAGTTTAGGGTAATTAAGGTCAAATGTTCAAAGTTCAGGGGCTTAATCCAACCCAAATCCACTTGCATTCTTTATTTGTACATAACCTAAGTCGTGCTTTTTTGGACTTAAAGTCACCCATTTAAGATCACTTCAGAAAAGTTCAACAAAATTAAGTCCAAATACAATGTCTTACCAACACGCACGCAAAAGATTCAGCATCCTAACTCCTAACCTAACACCACCACCAACATACTGAAACAACAATAATCAAACCAAAGTCAATCCAAATAACCGAGTTATCCTATCAACTTGAAACAAACCAAAATGACTAATCCAAACTAAATTTGCTTGACCCAGATTTACTTGAACCGAATAACCGATTTTATCTTATCTACTTGAACTGAATGAACTACTGAAATGAATGAAACTAAAATAAGAGTTAATTCATGAATAAATGAAATGAGCTGAACTGAATTGAATAAATATGAACTAAAATGAGCTGAACCAAACTCAAGCAAGCTAAAATAAATCAGAATGAACGAGTCCTAGTATAAAAAGGATACTAGTACAAAATTTAGAGGAAATGAATAAGAAATTTCGCGTGACTTGTTAAATACAACAAACCAACAAAAAATACAAATTGGTAGATCGTCCTCATATCGAAATTTCGTTTAACATCTTCGGTTGTTTCAAATCGACCAATTCCTCTTCCCCATTCCTTTTCCTCTTAAATCTTCCCCAATTCTTGCAAATAACCCTAATTACAACTAATTCAATTAGTCAACTAATTATTAAATACGATTAGGATTCGTATATCGTTTTACTACACATTATCCAATTCAGAAATTGTCAATTTTTCGCAGTAAAATTAATCGGTTGATTGTGTTTTGTTTAATTTCTTGAAACCCTAATTTTGATTTAGTGGTTTATTTTCTGGGTAAAAATGCATAGAATTTTTGGTGCTAAGAAGCAAACAGATCCCCCTCCTTCTGTACAAGATGCAGCTGATAGGGTAATTCACTTTTACAACATTTTTTTTAAAATTGATTGATTTATTTCGTGATGTTTGGTGATGTATACTGTTTTTGTGTGGTGTGATGTGATGCGTTGATGATATTTAGGATAATGTTGCGGAGAGAATTGCTGTTTCGTCGGCTGTCGAATATTTTGATGGTTTTGTGATGGGATGGTGATGATACATGGGAAAATGTTGTGAGTTTAGTCATAGTTGAGCTAGATGTGTAAAAACCGGCTCGTTTAGCTACTGGAATGTGATTTTTTTTTTGGTTTGATTGTTGTTGAAGGGTTTGATTTGCCTCTGACTTTGTCGGTTAACAAAGTCGGTTTTTTTAGGTGAAAATTGTCTTAGTGGTTGCCCTGTATGTTGGATTGATATCTAGTGAGGCAACTAGTAGGGCTCAAAGGCGTGAGGAGCACCGAAGTTACTAGGGCTAACATGTAACATGGAGATAACAAGACGAAACAAAGGGAAGAATGAAAGAATTAGAAGGAGAATATGCTATTTGACTAGTTGCGCTTCAGTTGTCGTGCCTTATGTTCGAGGCCAATCTAAAGTGCGCCTGAGTTGATTCAGTTAACGCCTCAAGCTTAAGCGTGCTATACTGCTTGAGGCATGTCCTTATAAAATATAGAAGTTTGTTGAATGTGTCTAGAGTTACCTCTCCTCTGTTGTTTATTGCGTAACTCTTAGATTGGCTAATTGCTTCATACTACGTGTTTGCTTTATTATTGAAACGTGGAACTAAAATGAATTAGCTACTTTGAGTCTTCACTCTGCTATTCATTGGGGCTTTGGTTTAAGGAGCGTCGTTGTAAACGCTGAGATTGGCCGTGATGTACCCCATGGCTAAACCGCCAAAATGGCTAGACTCAAGTCCATCTAGGAGGGCCTCATGGGTCCTCGTTACTCATAGTTCCTTTTTAAAATAGGGCAGACCCCGTTGGCCCGTCCTATGACCCATTATGCCGCCCTTGTGCTTGTTTTTCTTGTTGGCAACTGTGCCATTGATTTGCTTATCAGGATAAGAGAAAATGGCAATGTTTACAATAAAGAGAGTTTGTACAAATGACTACTTGTATAATTGTTTAAACGTGTCACCTTCATTAATGAATGTTTGTAAAATAAAAATATATTACAAAAATTTGACTATACCTATGTCATCTAGCAAATTTGCAGCAGTTATGGAGTTTTAGATTCTGATAATGTACCTGATTGAATGAGAACTCGAAATATGAGTAGAAGATTTGTTGTGAGAATTGAGCTCTGGAAGAGAGGAGGGCTAGAAGTTAAAAACACCCGAAATAGCTGTTTGGATGAGAAATAACACAAATTTGGGTCGGTCTGAGGCCGAAATCATTTTTTTATTATTATTGTTGGCTTATGCTGGTGCCTGGTAGGGGATTGTGTTGTACCAAGTACCAAACTTTGCCAAAATTTAAACCCAGGCCCTGCCCGTGTCCTGTTGTACGACTTGTACCATGGGCTGTACTGGTCCTGTTTGTATGCAGGGTCGTGGGCTGACTTGGCCCTTGCTGGCCTTGTGGTACATAGTCAAGGGTCCACTTTCCCCTGTTTATGAACCAAATTTTTTTTTGCTGTTATGCACAGATTACCAAAAGAGGAGATAGTGTGGAAGACAAGGTCAAAAAGCTCGATGCTGAATTAGCTAGATACAAAGAACAGATTAAAAAGACACGGCCTGGTCCTGCACAGGAAGCTGTTAAGGCTCGAGCAATGAGGGTCCTTAAACAAAAGAGAATGTATGTTTCTTTTCTTTTCGTTTAATATTATGTATTCAAGGCAGTTCCTCCTTTGTGTTTTTGGCTGCATTGGATTTAGAACCTTGGTGGTTTGATACGCACATATGCTTTTCGATGGCATGTCTAGGTGGTGCTTTTTGGTCAGGGATAAATGAAACCAAACATTTAGTCTTTAAATCTTGATTCTTTTTAAGTGTATCTTCTACTTAAAGTGAACAACTACCTCTATTTAGGATATCCGATCGTGGTTCGTGGATATGTAAATCATGTTATTATTCCATGGTATCGATTGCGATAACTGTGAATTGCAATTATATACACAATGACATGGTGGCATGTCTAATGTTGTGGTTTGTTACGGCTTGTTTTATATCGGTCATATGGGTTGTCTTGGTCTATTATCGGCCTTATTAGTCTTGTATCCACCAAAACGGTCAAATATAGTCATTTAGTTGGTATCCGCGTTTTTGGAACCCTTTATATCAAAAGATTTCGGTGCAGAAATTTGAAAATACATATATGTAACAGTCGTATTGTCATGTAACGGCCAATTTTGATACCATGACTGGCTTGACAATTTAAGGTTGTATTTAGCGTCTTTTATATCATCTATGTGATTGTTGTACTTTATATTGTGCAGGTATGAGGGGCAACGCGATATGCTCTACAACCAAACCTTCAATCTTGATCAAGTTGCATTTGCTGCCGAGGGTATCAAGGATGCTCAACAGACTGTGAGTCAACCTAACTCGTCCTTGTTAATTTGCAATGGTTGTTACAGTTATGTTCTGTTTATTTCTTGATTTGACTGAAATTAAGGTTTCATGTACAATATAGGACGTCTCTACATTCTTTGCGCCTTTAGATCTAAATAACCTCCTATTTCATACTCATGTAGTCTAATTTTATGTGTAACTCCATTGGACATGGAACTTGCTTGTTAGAGATGATTTTTGGAGGCTTATAGCTATGGTTTGTCTTTCCTTGCAAATTTTGGTGTTTCTGTTTTTGGGTTGGATGTGTATTTTAAATGCATTTACTATGAAATATTTAGGTTTTTCTTCACATCAAAAGTGCTTACATTTTAGGTTTATAAACTAGTGGCACTATTTACTATGAAATATTTTACCTGTCTTACTAGCGTGCCAAGGAGCATGGTTCCAGTCGATTGAAACGAGGCAGTTTGTGTACTTTAATTGGAATGTTCTGCCTACCCCATGAGAGGTAGGAGGTCGTTATTATAAAATAAGATTTGCTTTTTCAGTGTTTATGCTGTTTATGTCCTTGGCCTGTGATGTTTGCTATAAATCCTGGTTGCTCATATGTTATACACTTTGTTTGATCGTGCTGAGGGTTGTTTCTTTCTGATTGTGATGTCCATATGTTTATTCTTTTTCCCAGATGACGGCGATGAAAGCTGCAAATAAGGATTTGAAAGGAATGATGAAGACAGTAAAACTTCAAGAGATAGATGTTAGTTGATTTTATCCCCTTGTTTTCCATTTTATAATTTATAATTACATAACTTCTGTAAATCTTCTCCACGAAATCAGCTATTTATTTTCTCACTTGTAGAACCTGCAAGATGATATGATGGACTTGATGGATATGAGTAATGAGATCCAAGAGACTCTCGGTAGAAGCTACAATGTACCTGACGACATTGACGAGGACGATCTTATGGGTGGTAAGCTCCAAAATATACGATTAATATTCATATACCAAATTTATCAAAATGACTTGTTATGTTGCTAATCCAATCATCATCGTGTTTTTCAACATTCTGTTTTGCTCAGAACTTGATGCTCTGGAGTTAGACATGGAATCTGAGAGTCAGGGAGTTCCTTCTTATCTTCAGTCTGAACCTGATACGTTGGAAGATCTCAACTTGCCATCAGCACCTACTGGGCCCACAGCAGTGCCAGGTGGAAGAGCCAATGCGCAGGTAATCTATCTTATACCCTGGTTTCCTCCTTGTACTTGAGCCTTGTGGTTTCTCTATTATTTACGTGAATTTTTACTGCCTGACAATTTTTGTTGCTTTTTGGATGGTTTGAAAATGAGTCTGAGAATGAAAAAAGATTTTATTTTTTCTTATAGGTTATTTGAAAATGAGTCTGAGAATGAAAAAAGATTTTATTTTTTCTTATCTTTCACTCTTGCTGGAGGTTAAAGAGTCTTGGGATGTTTAAGGTACTTGAAGTAGTTTTTGTTTTTAAATGTGTATGTCTGTATGTAGGTTATGCTAGTTGGCATCCTTAAAAAGTGGGTCTCCTCTTTGGTTTCTCATTCTCAGTTCTCAAATTAGTGCACGTGGTTTTGGGATGTCGCTTTCTTTTTGTCTTCGGTTTTAATCTACTATTTCCATCCCAAAGTTTGTTGTCCCTGTGAAACTTGAGTGCCGTTAGTGGTCAACCAGCGTCAACTTTGATCATTAGTTTCTCCATATACAAGATGGTGATGTGGATGTTGGGAGGAATTGGCTTAACTAGTCCCCCTAGGAAATTGATAATTCAGGTGTAGTTTCTATGTAATTGCAATTCCACAATCAACCAAACAACCACTAAATAGAGATACTATGTAGTCGCATTGACCATCGATCTCAACATCGTTTGACCATTGAAGTCTCATGGGACGATATAAACATGATTGAGAGAGTATTATATGCTTAAATTCATAAATGTGTAGGACATTGCTCAATGTCACTGTATATTCTTAATAGTTGTACCTATTGTTCATGATCGTAGACTATATATTTTTAAGTTGTAAAAAATGTTTCAATATTGCTTTGAATTGCAAAAATGCACAATATTTTGAATTTTTTTTTTTTAATAATTGTGTTTTGCATTCTTGTATTCAACAGTCTGAGGATGAATTGGGTTTGCCTCCCGTACCTCGTGCATCTCTTCGTGGCTAAGAGGATTCAAGCTGGTTCAAATTATGCAAATGCTTACACTCCTTGTACATCGGTTGTGCATAATTTTCTATGACACAAATGCAAACGACGATTTATTATTGTTGGAACTTTTAAATATCGTGTTGTTTGCAAAAGACTTTGATCAACTGATTTTCTATTGGTTTAAAGGTAAATTCTAATAAGATTATAGGATTTCTACTATCCGACTGTGTGGAAGTCACCACCTTCAGATTATATGAAAATTAACTTTGATGCAGCTATGCTTAGAGGGGTGGTGCGGTCGGTGACCTTTTTTCTTCCTTTCTAGTTCTTGTGCTAGAGCTGGAGTTGAGCTTATTTCGACATAAGGGGTAATTAGGTTTAACTCCTTGCCATACTGGTTTTGATAGCCTTCGAACTGTCAACCAGTTCGACTCCAATGTGCCGAACCCTTTGTTTAGTCCAGGAGACAATGCGGAAACATTTTAAGGTTTTCGTTTCTTTTTCGTTTCCTCGAAAATACTTCAGATATGTAAATGGTAATCAATTATATAAAATTTAAAATATTCACGTTCGAAAGAGTTTTATCTTAGCTCACATGAACATTAAATAATGGAAAAAAAGCCAAATATTTCTATCAGTGAATCCAATTATTTAATTTTTAAAAAAGATACTTTAGATATTATTTGTTATGCTCTTACTATTTTTTATTTATTTTTTTGGCAATTGAAAAGGGAACCTACAAAATTTCTTAATGGTTCACTTAATGATTTTTCATCTATTTGTAATACTCTCTCCATCCCAATTTTATATCTTTCTTCCGATTCAAATATCCCAATTTAATTGTCCAATTTCTAAAAGCTGAGCAAGGAAAACTTCAATTATTTAATACGTAATTGCTAAATCCTACGCATCATTTTAATGTATCCTACGCATTTTCCCCTGTTTTTCCACTTCTACCCTTTATCTTAAAAAAAAGAACGGATAATTCACGTGGTGCCCTCGAGGTTTGCAACTTTGCACGAAATACCCAATTTTCCGACCCGAAAAACTTCAAGTGGCCATATTTCGTATTTCCGAATTCAGAAGACGTTTTTCAAATTGCTCGTCTTTTCGAGAACTACGATTTTGAAAAAAAAAAATTGTTGCATTCGGAACCCGTGAGTAAGAGATATGGTCATTCAAAATGTAATCGATAAAAAAATAA
>JAOWBH010162202.1:0-11200 GCA_028566215.1 Silene coronaria
CTTTTGCTCTTGATTGCATGGAAATTGAGTTTAGATAATTGGTTTTTTTTTTTTTTTGGATAATTTTATTGAAATGTGGGTTAATTATTGAGTTTATAATTAATTAATTATACATATTTTTCTGGGTTTTTATAGCTTTGAGATTTGCTCTATGTATTAGGGTGATTTTGATGTAAAATTTTAATTTAGCTGAAATATTATTGAAAATAGTCCATAACATTTATTTATTTTTGGTTTGTGTTGAATGATTTGTCAATTATTTTGTTTTGAAAGATTCAACCTTGGGCCTATGAAGAAATGCACATGATTAGTAGCTTAGCTAACTACTGTTAGTGCTTGATTGTGGTTGTTGCCTTGTTGGGTAGGATTAATAATTCTTTTTTTAAAAATATTATTAGTTTATGAGTAGTTTTTACAATAATAATAATTATTATTATTATTTTGGTGGGTTGATCCTTGAGATTTACGCTGGAACTTAGATTTCTGTTTAGGTATATGATTCTGAAGTTTCATGTGTATATGTGGTATGATTCACTGTTGAGCATTAATATAATCCACTAGCACTGTTCTCAATATTACTCCATCCGTCTCAATCATCTGTTTAGTTTCCTATTCTTGGGAGGTGTATTTTAATCAAAGGTAAACAAATGAATGAGACGGAGGGAGTACGAAATGTTTATTGATTGTTGGACTTTACATTTGATTTGTTAGTTGGGTAACTAATGTTAGGTCTAGCTATATGTGATTTCTCTATCTCTGATAAACTTTTTCTCCTGTGTCACTTTTCATAACACTGCAAATCCCCTTTTCTGTTTTCTTAGCTTTTACGCCTTTCAATAATCTATCCTGTAGCTCTTGTTCGGAGATGTTTTGGGTTTTGACACTGAGTACTCCTTGTTGTTGTCTTGTTGAGGATGTTTGCATGGGATGTTTAGCTAAATTCAGCTTCTCAATTTTAGAACAAAAGTCTAGCAGCTCTTTCTCATCTACACTCCTGTGGAAGGTACAAATTTATCATGTACATGTATGTGGGAATTTTGTTTGTTCTGGTTATGAGGTCCTAAGGTCGTGTCGACACTCGCTCTGTCTATGCTTAGAATTTTTTTTTTGGTTTAATATAAATGGTCGTGTTTTTCATTTGATTTATAGAGTTATAGGGTAGGTTGTCGGGAAACAGCTTCGCCCCTTTGTGTTTTTAACTCATAAGAAAGGGGTATTGTTGTCGTTGCTGTTTGTTGTGCTGTCATGTTATCCACCTTTTGTTTTTTGTTATTGATATTTTGGCTGTTAAATATGTCCGTGCATTCTCTACGTTGTTGGTATTTTAAGTTATTTTTCATTAATGTTGAAGGTAATTGTGGCAGGTGCCCAAATGAATGGAATGCATTTGAATGGTAAAGTGCATGGTTCAGAGAAGGCTGTTCCAGGATGTCTGGGAAGAATGGTCAACCTTTTCGACCTAACTTCAGGCGTATCTGGAAACCGGCTACTCACTGACAAGCCCCATAATGATGGTAATTTCTTTTCTCGAAACTGACAGACGTCATTTTAGAACCATTTTAGAGTGACCTTATATGTGCAATTTTGTCAGGATCACGTCTTGTTTGAGATTCTGCATAGTCCTTCATTAATATTCATGGGATATCCGTGATGTTTCTTTTGCAATAGCCTATTAGTGATTGATTATTGTTCTTGATTAACTCACACTTGTTGGTTTCATGATACCACTATACCAGCGTCAGAAACTTGAAAAGTAATCATGAGCTCATAATTTCATTATGTGCATGGAGTCTTCCTCTTTTGATAGAGCGGAAGTAGTTTGCCACAACTGTCTCTACTCTTTGTTTTTCTTTCACTTTGATGATTACAGTATCACCTATCACGTTAGATAGCGTCTAAGAAAGATTTATCACCTTTACTTTGTACATTTTTCCTCTCTTGACCCACTTTGATCTTGATACTGTGAATGTACAGTGTGCATCATAGCTATTAAAAATCTCTCTTCTGAGATACTCCCTCCATGCCAATCATTTGTTAATTTTGATTAAATACCCCGCACAAATAAAAAAAAAGTAAACAAATTATCGGGTCGGAGGGAGATTTGCATGTTTGTAGTCTTTTTTAAATATCTCTTTTGCATGCTCCTTGAGCCTGTGGCAAGGGACAAAAAGATTATGAGGCTAGAGACCGCTGACAGACAGCTTACTGAACTGCAGGCTCCCTATCGAGAAGTCGATCCGATGTCTCTAGGATGTCCAGGATTGCGGGAGATGAGATGGAAGACAAAGTGGTAATTATAAGATAATCTTTTAACTTGGGTTAAGCTGGATTGAAGCCGGTTACATGAGAAATATGCTCACTCCATCCCATTGATGTCGTCACCTGTTTCACTTTTATGACATTGACTTTGACAGATAATTAGTTCAAAATATACATTAGGCACAACTTCTTTTAAGTGATTGTTTGATAAATCAAACATAACAAATTTTACATAAAGTCTACTTATATATTTGTAGAAACTAATGGTCAAATTTCTACATCAGTAGTTTCAGTACCACCTAATTTAAATGGGGACGATAAATTTAGTTATGTCTACTTTGACTTTGCTTTCCCTTTGGTTATAGATGGTTTCTGAATTAAAGAGGTCTTCGTCAAACACAAAATCTTATGGAACTCCTGTAAAGATGCTTATAGCTCAAGAGATGTCAAAAGATTTGGAATTAAGACATAACACTCCCAATGTGGTAGCGAAGTTGATGGGTCTTGATGCTCTTCCTAAGCAGCAGCCTGATACACCAGCTACTCAGAGAACTCCTAAATCCTATACCCGAAAATGCCATTCAGAGATACCAGTTGGATATTGGCAGGAAGAGGATGGTTATTATGCTGATAAAGTTAACAGTGATCTTCATTCTCACCAATTGCAAAATGAGTGTAAGGATATACACGAGATCTTGCAGCAATCTCAAAGAACTTACTGTCAAAGAGATAAGTCACCACAAAAGGGACGGTCTAATGAAAAAGTCAATGACAAAAGGTTGACTCTAATCCGTCAAAAGTTCGTGGAAGCAAAACGGCTTGCTACAGATGAGAAGCTGCGGCAGACCAAGGAGTTTCAAGATGCTCTAGATGTCTTGAGTTCTAATGGAGACTTATTTCTCAAAGTTCTTCAAGAGCCAAATTCTTTATTCTCCGAGCATCTCAATGGGGTTCAATCTATTCCTCTGTCTCCTGAGACTAAGCGAATTACTGTTCTTAGACCTTCCAAATTGATGGCTGATGAGAAGCAAGTAAAGAAGCCGTTTCAGGTGAACCAGGTTAATTTATGGGAAAGCCACTCTAATGGGTTTTCGCCTACTATATCCACCACTCAGCCCACCCGAATAGTAGTGTTGAAACCTGGCCCGGGTAAAGTTAATGGACCTAAAACGGCTGTTTCTTCAACCCCGTCCTCCCCAAGAGTTCCAAAGAGTGAAAATTTCTTTGTAGAACCAGAAGGCGAGGAGGCCCGAGAGGCACGAGAAGTAGCAAAAGAAATCACTCAGCAAATGCGTGAAAATCTGACCGGTCATCGTAGAAATGAAACCTTACTTTCTTCTGTATTCTCCAATGGTTATACAGGCGATGAAAGTTCATTTGAAAAATCTGAAAATGAATTTGCAGTTGGTAATCTTAGTGATTCTGAGGTTTTGTCTCCAACATCAAGGCATTCTTGGGACTATGTCAACAGATTTGGGAGCCCATACTCTGTATCGTCGTTTAGTCGTGCATCTTTTTCACCAGAGTCGTCTGTTTGCCGAGAAGCAAAGAAGAGACTTTCTGAGAGATGGGCCATGATGGCATCAAATGGAAGCATTCCAGAGCAAAGACCATTTAGAAGTAGCTCAAGTACACTCGGAGAAATGCTTGCACTTTCCGAGGTTAAAAAGCCTGAGATATGTGAAGAAGAAGAATTTGACAGTAAGGCTGAAAATCCGAGGGCATCAACGTCTTTTCTCAATAACAATGTGGGTGTTGGAGAAAGCGGAGATGAATCTCCCAGGAATCTTTTAAGATCAAAATCTGTTCCTATTTCTTCTTCTGAAGCTTATCGGGAGCTTAGTGTTGAGGTTCCTAACCCTGTGATACGCAAGGTGGATGTCCCAAAAGAAATATTAAAGACCAAAACACCTAAAACCTCATTTGCCGGAAAGGTTACAAGTTTATTTTTTTCTAAAAACAAAAAATCTAGAAAAGACAAACCTGCCAGTTTACAATCGATTGATGAGTTCCAGTCAGTAAATGATGATACTCCAGGGTGCATAGCTCCTCCTGGTAGGTTAAACACTGATCATTCTCATTCCGAAGCAGCTTTGTCTTCTTCTGAAATACATAGTGGACCTATTTCGGTGGATAAGCGAGGTTTTCACCAGGTATTTCTAAATCCGTAACAATGCATCTTGGACATCAAATGGTTGTTTGGCCATTAATTATGCATTCTGCGTATTCTTTGCGATGAACATTTTTACAATAGGCTTTACTCGTAATTTTAGGGAGCATTATCGATGTCCCAGTCATGTACACCTGGAATTCAAGGGGAAAACCACGATCAACCCAGTCCGATCTCAGTCTTGGAACAATCATTTGAAGAGGAAGAAGGTGTGATACTAAACTGCTCTCGCAGTATTGATCCTCATGGTATGTTCATTTAACTAGTTCTTAGACCTGGCAAATGGATCCTTGGGTTTATTATGCACTTTGGGCCGCATCTGACCGTCATTTTCAAGTCGATGGTTGCAAGCAGAGTCAGTCGAGTAGTTTTGGTCATGTTGAGGTTATAGCATTTGCTACACAAAAAAAATAAAAATTGCATGATTTTAAATTAGTTCATGCGGCCATTTAGGTTCAGGTGATTTTCGCAATGGATCGATTTGCCAGGTCTACTTGCTGTCTCTGGACTTCAACTCCATGTTATTGGTTACAACTTACATTTATGAGTCTAACTCCTGTATCTTTGCCATACAGCTGGAAAGTCATTGGCTCTTGGCCTCAGCAAATCCAACTTGATAGATAAATCACCGCCAATAGGATCAATTGCACGGACGCTGTCATGGGATGAATGCTGCACAGAGACAGCCACTAACTATTCCTTAAATTCACCATTCGTGTCCCCAGGGGCCGAGGATGACGAAGGCGAATGGCTGTACTTGGTCCAATCCCTTCTGACAATGGCAGGCCTTGATGACGAGGAACAATTGGGCTCTAACATGGTCCGATGGCACTCTCCCAAGAGCCCATTGGATCCGCTCTTAAGGGAGAAGTACATTGACCTTACAGCCAAAGAGCCTTTATATGAGGCAAAACGGAGGCAGTTGAGATCAACCCGGAAACTCGTATTCGACAGTGTCAACACCGCACTGGTCGACATCATAGGTTTTGGAACCCCGTCAAGCCAACTTCTGGCACCGCCGAACAGACTCTTGGAAAGCGAACCCACATCATTGGCAGACAAAGTGTGGGCATGGATGAAAGAGTGGGTTTCAATCGATGGCGGGGACAGTAACAGCCTGGTAGAGAGGTGGGTGATGAAAGAAGTAGTAGGTCCTGGCTGGACCAATCAAATAAATTTCGAAATCGATAATATAAGCAAGGAAATAGAAGGGAAGATGTTGGAAGAACTGGTAGAGGAGTCAGTTGTTGAATGGACAGGTAGAAGAGATTGATGAGAGAATAAAGCATGAAACTTGTTTTGTCTCTAATGACACTTCCTAATTAATAATTAATGATTATTTGAAGCCTGTTTTTTGTGTGTAAGTACTAAGTAAAAGTAGTAATTAAACAAAGCTAATCTCTCTTTTTTTTGTTGTTGCAAAAAGGTGTATTTATTCTTGGTAGATTTTATCATCAATAACAATCTTGTACTTGATTAGTTGATTATTACATTACATGTAGTTTTATATAAGAGAGAGAGGAGCATTGTGAATTTGTTGTGATCATCTTTCTTGTCTTCCTGTCTTTTTCAGGAATATTATATAGCATGTGCATTGTTTGGCTGCATTTAATATTTTGCCCTCTTTTCTATTATGTACCGTTATACATTCAAGAGTTTCATTTTTATTGTGTTTTTATGGGGGAGGGGAGGGGACCAATTCTCGTATGTTTTATGTGGGTAAGTTAGAGTGGAGTGTCTACCATCGACAACCGTAAATGGGTGCTTTCTAAAGAGTAAACGGTTGGTCAAGAAGTATGCTTTATTCCCATGGAATGAGATTGAACTCCTGTCCTCCTGGCAAACAGATGAGGTCTTGGTTATTGATATGGACATTGCGTGCTCAGTTTCGATTGGAATCGGTTGTTCTGCCATAGATATTGTCAATATTACCCCAAAATTCAGGAGCAACGAGTGTTGAAGCTCGCCGATGTCGAAAACTCAAATTACCCTACTTTGTCCATGCATCATCATAAACAGCAAGAGCATTTTGATATTGGATTAATATTATTACTATGAAATGTGTTCATGGATGTTGATGATGAGTAATAGTCAATAATAGCCAAGCTGGCTGATAAACTACTCCGTAATTGAGTGGTGCTACTACTTACTACTTGGTAGTCACAGTGTATACAAATTTTGTTAATAATATCAAAATTATTTTTTGGGACTTCATGACTTCATATATACCAAAGAATATCATTGATTATTAATTATTAATGGTGGTGTCATTCTAATATCCTCCCATCCATAAACGTTCACTTGTTTTTCTCAAATATCTTGAAGCCCTGGGGAGTTGGGATTAGAACGGTCAAAGGATAGTGAGCTCAGTTAAACTAATTTACAACTCGAGCTTTAGCTTGATTAACTACACCAAATTCGAGCCACATCTAGGCTTAGTAAAGCTTGGATCGAAGAGCGTTTTGACTTTTTAAAAAAAAAAGTATTTTCATAATATTTTTTCACATATATATATATATTTTATAGATAGATTACAATTATATCTTCGAATTTAGATTTTAGAACTTACATTTTATTTATATATTTATTTATTCGTAATTAGATTGAAAAAATGTAGAAAGAAATTAAAATGAAGCCGAATCCAAGCTGAGCTAAAGCTTTTCAATTTTTTTTTTTTTTTTTTTTTTTTCTGAGCACAAACTTCAACTTTTAAGCTTGCATTAAGCTGGTTACGAACTCGAGCACAAATTCTAAGAGAGTCCAGCTCCAACTGCTATGAACAAATTTATTCATGTCAAATGTTGTCAAATCGGACATTTAAATATATTGGAATTGAGAACACACCTCCAAATTCCAATCATAATACTAATTGATCTTGACGTATAAAAGAAGTGGAAAACACAAGCTAGCTAAAATATATGCAAATTAAGTCAAAAGATGAATGTTTTGTTATTGACAATTGAGAAGGACATTTGATGTAACTTTTGGGGTTTTGCTTTTGATAGCTAGAACACTTCAAACACAAAAAGCAACGACTGTAGCTTGATGATGATTATTGATGAACATAAGTCATAATCACCCAAATTGTCAACCTTGTTTAAGGCATGCCCCTTTAAGTATTTTTGGCCTTGATTAAGCACTTCCTAGGTCCGTCTAACAATTTGAGATTGTCCACTCCTGCACTTCATCATTACTCTATGTACGACCGCTCCCTCCATCCAGTCGAATTCCAACATTTGATTAAAATATACCTTATATTGAACGAATGTATGTAACTCAACGGAATCAAAAAGTATATAACAACTTTTTATGTCATCTAAGATTCAGATGAATAGTCAACAAAGGAGCTAGGAGGAGCGCCCGTGCCTATTAGCGGTAAAAAAATATTCGGTTAAAATTTTTGAAAATTCTGTAGTTATTCTGTCGCATTATAACTATTACCCTGCAAAATTTTCAGACAATGTTTTGATCCTGAAACTGTCTTTTCACTCGGCCAAGCGTATAGAACTACTGTTAAAAGACCAATTTATGTGGTAATTGCATTAATCAAGGACCTTAATGGTCTTCTCAAACGATTTACACTCCAATCATAAATACAAATTTTTCCTGACAAATCGAAATTACAAAAAGAATGAAGAATAGGTTAACTATACACAAATGACTAGCTCTGAAAATGAATTCTAATCATTTCTCAGCGAGCAACAACAATACTTGATAATAAGATAAAAAAAGTTGCCCGATTTGGTGTTAAGAGCTAGGCTCTTGTACTTGATGATGCACTCGGACTTTGGCGTCCCGATGATTCATCATTCAGTCCATACTGCAGCAAGACAGATACATCACAACGTTAGAGAGGTTGAAGAAGCCACTGCCTTGGATTATGCTCACAAAATTAGACTATATGAAAGGATGCTTTCACTTACTGCGCAGTTTGGATTAATCATACGACCTCTTAAAATTTCTCATCTAGCAAAAAACAATACTATGGAGTACTTCACAGTTCACAGTAAAAAAAAAAATGGCGGAGGGAAAGGGGAACTGAATGTCTAATATCTTTTTACACGTGTGTTTGCAAGGACAGTTTCCGGATGGCCATAATGAAAAAATGTGTCCTGAATTGCATCAAAAGACTACTACGGAGTACTTCATAGTAAAAATTACAGAGATATTGATTTGGGTTATGTTGTCATGTGAAAAGTACAGATGGAGTCTATAGGGGTGGAAACCCGTCAAGGCTCAAACCAAACCTTAAAAAAATTCAGGAATGTTTCATTACTAATCCTTTTTTTGCAAGAGAGGGAATGCTTATGCAGCAAAGGGTTCATTGAGGCAATAATAGAGATGACTTTAATAAAAAAATTCAAGGGAAATTATTTGTAACAGGAATGAGGCATGTAAAATACGTGTACCCCGACTTCAAAATGACAGTACCAAATGCAGATACGCAAGACGACAAATAAGCCAGGTTTTCATTTCCTTTTGCTGAATAGAGCAGTAAGTCTCCCTTAAGACGGCACTATCTATCTTAAACTTAAGACGGATAATACCGTCTTAAATGAGAATTTGTGTATCAGGTATAACTTATAAGAAAGTCATACTAAAGAAACTAAACTAAATAAATTAAATTTCGAACAAGAAACATACAAACAAACACACAGGATAAAAAAAATGCAAATTTAACATAACTTCCATTTTTAACCAATACCTTCTGTCTCATGCGTGTAGCAAAGAAGTCAGAGAGAGTTCCCCTGTTGTCACCCTTCGTTGACACTGCTGATTGATTTGGCTGTGAATTGAGCAGTGGTTCTCTAATCCTATCCTCACTAGCTACGTAGTCATTCTCAACATCAGAGTTTGCTGGAGTAGAGATCATGGCTCGCAGGACCAAAGAAAGTAGGAGTGATAATGCCTAATTAAACATATTAAGCTTGAATGAAGAATCACATCAATGAAATAGTAATGGTTGCTACTCGCTACCTAAAAAATTCAAGGATAATTTTCCCTACTTTTATTGGTGTGTGCTGTGGCGGTGGGTAAAAGCACATTGCATTTTAGCATTGACAAATAATCAAATGTGTTGTTTCACAAGTCTGCTAAAAGTAGAACTGTGCAAGTTAACTATAAGAAACATGTAGGAGTAAGTTCAGCGTGTGGTAACTGAGATCCAAGCACAAGGCATGCTGTCAATTTCCCCCTCTTTCCCATTTATAGTGTCTTGATTTCCTTTTTGGCTCATCCCCAAATACTTGACCCATTTCGATATGACTATATCTATTAAAATAATAATGTGCTTATTATACTATTGTCCCTAGTTAAGTACTCTCTCTGTCTCCTTATAAGGTGATGTGGCATCATTACATGTAAATTCTTTTACATGATTACGTCAACAAGTAATGATTATATTTCATCATTAAATTTTAAGTATCTCATCTAGTCAAATGAGGACAAGAATAAGTTATTGCTGGCTCGTAATCAAGAACAACAAACTAGGAAAAGAGCACTATAATGGGTCATATTCTGAAAAAAATTGCATTAGACTAGCACCCTCAATGGTAAAATAATCTCATTTTGTACATTCTATCCAGGGGCGGATCCAGGACGGGGCTACTTGGGCTGAAGCCCGAGTAGTTTAATATACAAGTAATTAACTGAGAATTAAAAGCTTGATCAAATAGCAAGTTAAAACACGAAATTAGTCATGTTTAGTCAAAATATCATGAAAGTGACACATAAAACATACGAAATACTCTATAATAGTATCATGTACAAGCATAATATACTTTATCGACTTATAAAGCGTTTTAGTGTATTTTGAACCTTAGAAAAAAAAAATTAGTCCTAGGTACATACAATTCCCGGTTCCGCCCCTGATTCTATCATCCATGATATAATAACTTCTTCTCATTGTAGATAACTGGTATGCATGAATTGCTTCACAAGGGAACTTGTGAAGGTTCTTAAATCTTCCTGTTATGAGTTTCCTTTAGAAGTACTCCGTAACATACAAAATCAGTAATGTATGATACCTGGATAATAAGCAAAGTTATTCCAAGCCATTTGCATATATCAGCATACTTTTCAATGAAAGATTTAAGGTTTTCGAGCTCCCTTGTTTGATCGGATGGAAGATCCTGTAAAGCATATCAATCGACATAAAAATTGGAATGCAATTTTGCAAATATGACAATTGACCAAAACCAGTCTCATGTTTCTGAAATGTCATAGGTACTTTGATTTGCATAAACTGACCTTTTCCCACTTCTGATCAATACCGATAAATGCCACCAAAGCTGCTTCTAGCAGAATAACCATAAGTTCAAGAAGAATGTACTGAAGGTTTTACAAGTCAAGGAAAAGGTAATTAATTACTAGAGAAATAGTGTTAAAACATTCATCAAATAAGTAAAATAACGGTCTGAATAACTGAGACTTGAGAGCCTCACATGCCACAGCTAATGGGCATCACCATTCTGAACTACGAGATTTTTCCCCAAAAGTAAAAAATTAGAGAATGTGGCAGCCTTCAGATAAACTTCGCAAGAAACAACTAGAAGATTGTATGCATTTAGTCAAGGATACAAAGCAAAGGCAGCAGCCATTAATTGCTTCAGCTGCAATGTGCCCAATGCAAGACATAAAGCATAACAGAAGACCAACCACCATTAGAAAGTATATGAACGTGCCACAAAAAAAACACCAATTCTCATTTGTGACGGAAGGTATCCGTCACAAGTGAGTGACGGATACCGTTTCCTCTCACAAATGACCCAT
>JAOWBH010162213.1:0-11199 GCA_028566215.1 Silene coronaria
GAGTTCGAGCCTCTCTCACCCCATTTTTTTAACTTAATTTCCAGATGCGCTATAACATTAACAGCTAATTATTTTGTTGAGCTCTTTAAAGGTTATAATTTGATTATTCCCCGCCCGAAATACCGGATTAAATAGCCTCTTTCCCAACATCTTTATGACGATCTTATAGAGTACTTTCAAGCAAGCTATCTAAACCGAATGATCTAATCTAATAGAGCGTTATTCCGGAAAATCATACCAGTCACAACTCACAAGGTGGTTGAAACAACATTGTTTCTTTATTTCAGCACATAACTAACGAGTGCTTTGTTCTGCACGTAACAACTAACGAGTTACATACATTAATACATGTTTGAACAATACAGATGAGAGGAAACTAAGCCTCAACTGATGAGAGGAAATTAAGCAAAGAAAAAAAAAAAAGACATCTGAATAGGGTCCTACATTGCCTTATGAAGGAGCGCCAAGGTAAGAGGCTAAACGCAAGATGTCGCTAAATACGCCAGCAGCAGTAACCGCAGCCCCAGCACCAGGTCCTCGAACTATAAGAGGTTGCTCCTTGTATCGTTCTGTCCTGAACAATATGATGTTATCTGATCCCGAAAGCTGCGCAAATGGGTGATCTTTCTTGTAGCTCCCAAGCTTCACTAGCCCCTTTTGGTTAGATACATCCACAACTCCGACATATCTCAGGACCTTCAAATTATATTTCATATAATGTTAGATAGCGGAAAAGCATACCAAAAAAAAAAAGCAACAACATTGCTCAGCGGCCTACTCCGTATAATACAAAGTATATTTCAAAGTATTTTGTACTTTGTACTGACAAGTGATGAGAACTGCATTGGTATTTTTATCAATTGACTTGATATTTGTGTTTATAATATTAGAAACACAGACAGACAGGCAGGCAGGCAGGCAGCTACTCAGCAAATGAAAAACAATTATATGGGTCTATGTTACTTGAAAACTTCACTTAGCTGTCGTTTCGCGAGTTCGACATGACACACCACTTCGATACTTTACTTTAGAACACAAAATAGAAAACTTCACAAAAGAGCCGAATCCGACACCGTGTCGCATTCAGGGTAACTCAGAATTATGGGAAAATATTAAATAAACTAACAGTATTAAATAAATGAAGACCAACCTCTCCTGCTTCCTCTGCGGCTTGTAGCTTTTTGGCCCAGTCTTGATCAAACTGAGGAAGCTGCTGCATGAATTCCCCTGCCGATGACGTAGACTAAAACAAAAATTAAAGACGTCAGGCCCAAAATTGGGTGAAAGAGTGTCTGCCTTAGTTTTTGTGAAAGGACAAACAGGTTTTCTCAAAAACAAGCTAAGCACTAACTTAGAAACAAACTTTACACTATTGCTTCCTCGTTACAGTTGATAGAAATAGCTACCAGTTCTAAGGAATAGAAAAGCTGATGTTTATGCCCTTGTATTGTATATTATCCTTAGGTTTAAGTGATACTTACTCTTAATGGTTCCGGTACAAGACTTTCTGTAGGGATATCCGAAAGTTCGAGCTTCAAACCACATTCTCTAGCTAAAATTATAACCTGTCAAATAAAGCTCTTTCAGTGGCACGTCCATAATCTGACATTAAAACCATATTTTCTAGCAAGTTAAAGCATCACCAAATAAAAAGGCAATTACCTTTCTCGCTACATCTGTTCCAGAGAGATCATCTCTCGGATCAGGCTCTGTATAGCCGGCTTCTTTCGCCCCTTCCACCACCTCACTGAAATTTACTTCACCTTTAAATTTGTTGAATATGTAACTCAAAGTCCCACTGCAAAATAAAGCGTGATTGTAAGGCATAAAAATCAAATGCTGTAAAAACTCGAATCATGATAGATGCAGCAGTAAGCAACTTCAAATGAATGCTCTAACAGTTATTGTAATCGTGCACCCGAGGGTTGACAAGAAAATGAAAAAGAATTGTTTACCTGAAAACCCCCTCGATACTCAAAATTTTGTCACCAGTTTCAAGAAGACCTCTCAAAGTGCTGATGATTGGAAGACCCGCACCAACTGTAGCTTCATAGAAGTAGTGCGTATAGGATTGTCGTTGTAGAGCTCTCAACTTCAAATACTATTGAAAAAGGAACAGTGGGTTATCATTCCAAACTATGATGCTCTGACTTGGATATGAGGATCCGGCACGGGTACGGATTCGAGTGTCGGATCCTTGAAATCTCAAAACCAAGGACTCGGATACGAAGATCCAAATTTAAATTTGGACTCGGCTAATTTTTATTTTTTCTGAAAAAATTGATTATTAGTGAAAAAAAAATCAAGAAAAGAAAGGAAAAGTAGTTTCTTCATTTCTAATATGAATGAAGACTTTATTACAGCATTAAATTCATGTCAAGATCACTCCTGATATAGGGTTGATGTACAAAGCAGAGGGTAAGAACAAAACACTCTCACACCAAAGGATCTGATTTCTCATAGAAGGATCGGACAAGGGATCCATGTCCGGATCCATGTCCGGGTCGTGTCCACCGGATCCTTCGGGGTAAGTGAAGAGTCCGAGCAATCGAGATTCCAAATAATCAAGTCATACAACTATACAAGTGGTAAATTGAGGTTGACATATTCTTCAAGCTGTAAAGAAATTATGTTCTGCAGAACTACACATCGTAATTAAGACCATTTTTCAAGTTTGTTCCTCTTCTTTACACCTATATGAAAACGGAAACCAATGGAACACAAGGGGGGCAGGACGGGGGAGTTAAGAGTAAGATGTCCAACAGTAGCATATTACTAACTACATTCTGATAGATACCCAAACCATTCATATTTTATAAAATGCAACAATTTAATTATATACCTGATCAAGAGGTCCCGAATTTGCCTTTTTGTTGGGTGTAATTATATGAATGCCTTTGCGTAACCAATCATAGTAATGGCTTGCTATAACAGAGTCAGCAGTACAATCTACCAACACAGTGTTGGGGATGAAATGATTTCCATGGATGTGTTGAACGAACTTCTGCAAGTCAGCTTCTTGTCCTTCCGCTCTCTGGAGTTCTCCCCATTTAGACAAGTCCATACCTCTAAACAAGAGGAAGCAAATAAGCCGAAACTTCTTTAAACAAAGAGATTTGAGATCTAGTATAAATATACTCTCTTTATCTGCTCAAATAGTTTGACTCATCTCTTTAAATTTGATGGGAGAGAAAGATTGCAAATGAGTTTGTTGTCATATTTTATTAAGGAAATTAAAACAAGAGCGCACATCCCAACTGGTAACCAAGAGAGGATGTACAGAAATAGCGGGACACCCAAATACAGAAAATGTAAATAATGGATGCAGCAAAGGGTATAATAGACTCACAAATCAGAGAGAACCATTTTCTTCGTGCCTGTAATTCCCAGAACCCGCAAGTCAATGTTAAATTTTTCCTTTAACTCTGCTGCCTGCAACAGATATTTCCGTAACATTATAAGACTCTAGAATCTAGACTGCAGAGTGTGATAATGCGGGTTTAACGCTTTTGATACGCATAACAAGAAAACCCAGAATCCTAGACAAACGCACCTGATCACGGAGTTGATCAAGTAAAGTAGCTCCGATCAATCCTGGTCCTATGATACCCACAGCTAGAGTTGTTCTTGAAAGATAAAATCTAGAATGAACAGCCCTCAATGCTTTAATACAATCATCTTTCTTGATGACCACAGTAACGTTGTATTCTGAACAACCTTGTGCTATGGCGCGTATATTGATATTGGCCTGCATATTTGCATCAACTCTTTAGTAGTCCCCAAACATCGAAGAGTAAATTACACAAGAAACAAGCAAGCGACTCAAACGTTCAAAAGTCGTGAATGGGAAATGATTTGATTATATCTGAAAGACAAGATTAGATTCGAGGAATGAGCAAATTGTTCATTTGCTAACCTTTGCTAATGCATTAAAAAGAGTGGCACTAACTCCTGGCGTACTTGCCATCTTCTGTCCTACTGTTGCCAATATGCTGCAATCTGGAACAACAGCAACCTGCATATAGCTCAATTAGCTTAGCAGTCAAATGAAGAAAAAACACGACCAAAAAGGTAATAGGATTATAAGGTACTACAAATTGAAAACCTGAGAAAGGCGGCCAGCATCTAAAGCCTGACGAAATCTAGCCCGCAGCGCTTCAGCCACAGCATCTTTCTCCTTCTCTGGTACAGCGAAGCACACTGAATGCTCACTACTGGCCTGCATCAACAACAACAGAGTTGAATCTCCCCGTGCTAAGGCTCCGACTGATTTGATGGGAAATATAATTAGGAGGAAGAGTTCTAAATTCTAATGCAAATATTTGATCAGTAAATTAGTTGCAATTTTTTTGTCCTTTATTTGGTTGTGTAAAGGAAGTGAAGAGAAAGGAAGGACGAGAAACTGTGGGAGAGAGGGATTATGTTTGGTATTCCATTCCTCCCAACAAAAATAAAAATTTTCGTCATTTCACCACATACAAATCAAATAAGAGAAATAAGTATTTACTATTTTCGAGGAAAATGTTCCCCCGAGTTAATCACGCCGTCATAGGAGGAACTTAAAAATATGACCATAAGATCTAGACATAGCTTAAGCTTATTTGACAACAGTGATGGCGATAATTACCTGAGAAATCATGATCACATTAGCCCCTACTTCCTTCACTGCACCAAAAATAGCATTGGCAGTACCAGGAACACCAGCCATACCAGTTCTGTCATTACATCACACGATTCATGTCAATGTTGGGCCAATGTGCAAATATTAAGACATGAAAATATGCCATGAACCAGATTATAATATTACCCTTCAACATTTATAAGGGCCACATTATCTATCGTTGCAAAGCCTTTGACCGGAGCTTGCAGATGCTCGCCGTTATCATCAGGAGAAGCCCGGCAAATTTTTGTTCCAGGAGCCGCAAGGTTAAATACATTTCTTATGATAATTGGAATGTCAAACTGCATCACAGGAATGATAGTGCGGGGATGCAATACATTTGCTCCAAAATATGACTGCAAGCATATAGAATGATTCTTCATCAAACTAGGATAATAAGATATTATAAGAACATGTATCCAAAAGAAACAACTGGTATAGTTGATACAAGGCTTCTCATGAAAAGTTACAACTACAAATGAAAAGTATTGGGACTCGAACATAAGTTTTACAAGCAAGAGTAATATATTAGAATGAGATATCAGTTTTACCATCTCCCAAGCCTCTTGATAAGACAATGTGGGAAGTATCACAGCTTCACTCACTGCAAACAAAAATAAATTACGTTCATAAGATTGATAAAAAAAAAAAAATCAAGTCACTGAGGCACACACACATGCAGAGAGAGTGAATCAGAGAGAGAGACTAATTTCTGAGAAGTGCATACCTTTTCTGGGATCAGCACTATAGACACCATCAACGTCAGTCCATATAGTAACTTGGCGGGCTCTAAAAAGGGCACCCATTATAGCTGCAGAAAAGTCACTTCCGTCCCTCTTCAATGTAGTTGGGATGTTCTGGGGAGTACTAGCTATGAAACCAGTAGCTATAATAATTCTCGATGGGTTATAGGCAAACCATTTGTCAAGTTTTCTTTCAGAGTACGTATAATCTGGATCAACTTGATTTGCACCAGATGGATTTACAATGAGGACATCCCTTGTATCCATCCATGAACACTCTAAATAACCTTTCTGAACATCACATCAAGAATAAGGGAGGGTTAAGACTGAACATAAGTCATATAGGTACTACCGTACTATTGCTTTAAGAAGAGAAGAACGGATGTGAAAGACCTTCTTGATGACTAATGACAGCATCTGTGCAGACCATAATTCCCCATGTCCAACAACAAAGTCGACGAATGATTCGGTTGCATGACCAGCTGTTCAAAATTCATAGAAAAATGATCAGATAAGAAATCTAAATTTATACCGATTTAGACTAGTCTCTAGTGGTTAAGACGGAGGTATTATGAACAATAGGTCCCAAGTTCAAATCCTCCCTCCTCTCTATTGTAATGCGAATTAGTGCGCGCTTCGTTAGACAAAAAAAATAAGAATCTAAATTTATAGAAATGATATATTATCGTCGCAGAATCAAATATACTCAGTAAAAAATGCAGCATAACATAAAAAGAATACAAAAAGTATAACTCCTTTTCTCCCAATACTATAGGACCCACATTTAGATTAGAGAACTTCATACTTTGAAGCAGCAACTCAGGATACTTCACTAATAGACTTGTGAACTTAAATACATAAATCATATCCTGTCATTTCATGATACTCTGGAACTCAAATAAACACAGCCAATATCACATCACTATATGGAGGGGGAGTATCCTTGAGGTTCTAAACAACATATCATACGAATTGCAAGGGACGAATAAATCAATTAATGCAAGAAGTCCAAGGACCACCACATGTCCATTAAAAGAGCAAATGAAGCACCTAAATCCAAATCTTATCACATGCTCTCGCTAAATAATTGTACAACCTAAAAGCATCAAAATTTTGACACACAGTAAGCAATTGATAAGATTTTCTTACTAACGGCTTAACAAGATGGGGGATATATTATGGCAACGAGCTGATTTTTATGTGCCCACATCAATGACAATAACATTTACTAACCCAATACTTATAAATGCTTTTCTCCCTAGTGTAATATGGGTTGGATGACATAAACAATCTAATCCATGTGCGTTTTCATGAAATGTTCGAATGACCCTTGACACGCGAGAAGCATTTGATAGCCCATGAATTTGACACATGATAAGCACAAAATAAAATAGGGTGCTGATTTTCGTAGCACACTTTTTACTTATCGTAGTACAATATTGACAATTATGCCCCTCTCATTTTCCCTTCAACTTTCCCTCTCTAATCAATTTTCTCAAATTTTACTTACCCATTCTACAATAATTTCACCCCTTCATTGTACTACATTGATAATCATTTTGATAAACTACAATTTCACCCCTTCATTGTACTACATTGATAATCATTTTGATAAACTCAAACAATTATGTATTGTTGGGGTTTCCCAACATATATTACATAGATAAATTATTTTTACAAGTGCATTCATAAACGTTCTTTCGTACTACATTGAAAAAAGAAAAAAAATAGAAAAAACAAACCAATTGGGTAGACGTACTTCATACTGTACATTGAAAACATTAAAAAAAAAATTTGAAAAATCACACCAATATGACACCATCTTAACATGCAATCAAGGGCCTTTTGTATTGCATTCTAATGATGGCGTAATTCAGCCCGAGGATCACACCGATGCGACAAAAATGCGATACCAAAACTAACACCGACGGCCACCATCCGCACCAATTAACAATAATTTTGAACACTAATTCTACTTTAGGAAAATACAAAACTATAGCAATGGGTCAATTAGATTATTAATAATAAATGAGTGAATTAAATACTTATTCTATATTAGAAAAATCATTTATTATTGAATAATTTGGAGGAGATTGAAAGAACTTAGGATGTGAATAATAGAGAGAAGGTAGAGAAAATTAGGGTTGATGTTTTTAGTCAGGGATAGGAAAATGGAAAATTTAGGATAAAAATTACTGTAATGAGTAAAATATGTACTGCGAAAATAAATTACGAATAAAATATTATACCTATGAATATTGCGCGAAGCATAGCTTTAAGATTGTTTATGTCATCATGCAACTTTGACAAGAAACTTAGAAGATCATCTCCCTCCAACATATCTTTTGCTGTTAACGTGTGCTTTTCCAACACCGCATCCAAGGCAGACACAAAAGATTCATCACGTGACTGTGCCTTGTGGATTAAATCGTACATCATGTCCGTCACCTTTGACATGGCTGATACAACCACCAACTTCCTCTCAGAGTTATCATTTACTACTATTTCAGCAACATTCTTGATACGATCAGAAGTTCCAACACATGTTCCTCCAAATTTGTGGACAGACCACATGTCACCTTTAGGAAGCTCAACCTTTTCCACAGAGCTTTCTACAGCAGTTGCTGCGCAACGAAGACACATTACAGAGAGAAGAAATCTTATCAGTAAAGATTGAAAATTCTAACCCCTTCAATTTAATAGTAACCTGTTTAACAAAAGAGCAAGATCAACCTTTGGCTTTGATAGAGACATTGATATGAGTAGGACATTCCCGTTGTGTCCCTTGACGAGGAGCCAAATTCTTTCTGAAACAGAAAAGAAACGTAAATAGACTGAGAGAGCGCTCACATGTCAGGACTATGTGAAAAATAATCTATTGACTTGGAGTCACTGGAGAAGGCTTTTAGTAAAGTACCAAAGGTAGTACTTTCATAGACTTTAACAGAGAAACACATTCTGCAGAAATGTGTTGACATCATGTAATCACCAAGGACCAGAGAAGACAAAAGTTTCTATTACGACTGGAGACGTGGAATGTATCGATCCTTGGCACTTTGTCCTATTCTCTTTTCCATATGGATGGCAAATTATAATAGTTATTTAAAGATGATGACCATGGTACATAATGTTAAGACTGATGAAAGACAAAATGTGCAGACGATAAACTCGGGAGTGAAGAAAATATGGTATCGAACATTATGTATAAGATCGGATTTAACATGTCTTTTTTTTTTTCTTTCGAACTTATTCCTTTAAGTTTATAAATCTAATTTAAAAGCCTTCCGACTTTCACTCAAAAGGTCTACCTCATTGTATATATCTGTCTTCCCTCTATAAATTCACATTCACTTTTTCCCTGTATCTTCATTTTTCTGCAGTGTTTCCCTTCTCTCCCCTTGTTCATCATTCTCTCACGTTACGATTCATACAGTTATTCATGTTAGCCAACCTCAATCATTTTAAGACTAAGACTTTGTTGTTGTAAACGACTCTAAAGCAATAGAGAACCACAGAGACTTCGATTTATGCAGCTATTTTGACATTCCACATAACAGTACATATTAACAATGTGCAGCTATAAGGATTGAGATAGTACTAAGAGCCTAGGTTCAAAGTCATTTACGAATAACAACAAAAACAACCACCACCAAAACACCTCATCAATATGATCAACTCTAATGTCATCCCTCTCAAATCTCGACGAAACCTCGTGTAATCAGCCTAGAACTAGCTCAAACCACTAAAATTGAACAACAATTACTTCATTTTTAAAAGGGTTGTCATTAATATAGCAATAAACCCACAAACTTATCGATATTATAATACATAAAAGTATAGAACCACAGAAAATGCAACATTGCTTCATACCCACCATTTCAATAATCAACCTACACCATCCAAAAACAGATACTCCCTCCGTCCCAATCATTTGTTCGCCTTTTTTATTCTTTGTGAGAGGTATTTAAATCAAAGGCAAGCAAATGATTGGGACGGAGAGAGTGTAAGCAAACATAAAACCCTCAAAAGTTCAAATCTTTACATGATCACACTTCCCATAACATACATACAGCTAACAAATACAACCATCAAAACCCAACCACAAATAAAATGTGACAATCACACAACAAATATAAACAACATAAGGCAAACACAATTCCAAAACTTACACATAAAACCCAAAGTCTAAATCTTAACATCAAATTTTCATTAAATTTTTCATAAAATGTGACAATCGCACAACAAATACAAACAGTATAAGCCAAACCCAATTCATAATCATAGACAAACATCCGAAAGATTGAATCTTTACATCAAATTTTCAACAAAAATTCATAAAAAAAAAGTAAGATTGGAACCTGGAGAGTTGGAAGAAAGTGAGAGAGGAAAGAGAAGGAGGAAGTAACAATCTAGGGTTGTTGTTAAATGAAGAAGACAATGTGTTGGAGAAGAAGCCATTGAAGGTTGCATGTGAAGAGACCACCATTGTTGTTGATGATGATATGATTAAAGTGTTGTGTTTCTTTCTTCACAGCTTTTGTTGGATTCAGTCTCAGACGGCTGTGTGTTGTTCTTTGATAGTTAAACAGTGTATGCAAATCCAGTTGTAGTATAATAAAACAAAATTCAGTGTGCAACTAGAGAGACTAGACTATAGTGGTTCTACTTTTTTATAGGGAGTATTTCAATCACAAATTCTTATTTACGACGTTATTATCTGTTTTAATTCTAATACGGGTCAGGTATCATATAATTTTATACTCCGTATAAGATAAATATGTTATGTTTTTATATACACAAGTGATATATATTTGACTTGTCATAAGCTTTAAAAAAGATAGTAACGTTTTTTGGAAGACTTAAAATATTTTAATTATCAGTACAATTTATTAGGTGTGCTTGATTAAAAAATACTCCATATATATATATGAGTGTATTATAATTCTGTACTATCAAAACAAATATATACGAGTATTGTGTTTTAATCTTATACTATTGTGTTGTTTTCATTTGATGATATCGTATTCAAGAATAAAATACTTATATTATATGCTGTTATTGCTGTATATATTTAAGCAGCAAGTCTTGCTTGTGACGGGCTATTCCCGTCACAAGCAAGTGGCCTCTCACAAAAGGGAGAGAGAGGACAAGGTGGGGCACCCTCATGAGCTTTCCACTCACCCCTAAATGAGAGTATTTTGTGAGAGGAAACGGTATCCGTCACAAGCTTGTGACGGATACCTTCCGTCACAAGTGAGATTTTGTGATATTTAAGGCCGAGCAAACTAATAGAAAGGATTTTATAAACTATTAGATGTGCTCTAATTGTGCATAATTAAAAATTGGGAAAATAATATGTAGGGTGCAATTAGAGTATAAAACAAAATCAGTGTGCAACTAGAGTAGAATAGTTCTATTTAGACCTCGCAAAATGGGTCTGACCCGATTTGAAAAGGTTGATCCGAAATTCGAAAATGACCCGAATTTACTTGACCAGAATATGCTCCGAGACCTGAATTCACCCAACCTGGCCCAGACCCAACCCGTACCTTGTCTGACCCATTGTTGATCCGACCCGAGATGATCCGGCCGAAAAGACACGACTCATAATTGACCCGATCCAAAATGCCTTAAAATGACTCAAAGTTATCCGAAACGACAAGGACTAAGTCATCCCCTATTTTATTTATTTTTTATATTTTTATTTACTAAATGAATAGGCGAAGCTCTAAATTTTCCGCCTAAAACATATTTCTTATAATAGGGTTTGCTATTTTTAGCATATAATACTATAGG
>JAOWBH010162224.1:0-11198 GCA_028566215.1 Silene coronaria
ACACATGGATATTTAGATACACACGGGAATGACTTTTAGCGGGCATGGGATGATTATAGGAATAGCCGAATAGGCAATGATAGCAGGGGCGAGTCTAGGATTTTAATTTTGGTGTAGTAAAATATATACTTAAGGTAACGTTATTAGATATTGGCGTAAAAACCGTAAATATTGGTGTAGCAAATTATAAAATTTTAACCGAAATTTTTGTTTTCGGTGTAGCGGCTGCGACAACAAAGCCAAAGGTGGCCTCGCCCCTGAATGATAGTACTCCATATTATCGATATTCCAGTTAAGAGCATGTAAGGATGGTTTGATCCTCTTATTTATTCCATTTCATCCTATATTTTTTACACATCATACCCTTAATGTCCTCTTTCACCATTAAAGTAAATCTCACTACAATTTTTATCCCTGACACAAGGGACGGGCCAAGACAAGGACATACTATATAAATGGAGGATGTCTTCCTCTCCCTGTTCAAAGAGAATGTACCCAAATTGAAGATCTCTTAACACTCTCTCTCATCTAAGAGGAATCCTCTTCAATGTGGGTGCTCTAACATATATTTAGTCGGCTAGGTACAACCATATTGTCCGTCCATAACTACTTTTCATTGGTACTTTACAATAACAAATTTATCCTTTCCACACACAAAAACATACATTTTTTACCGGTCCGGTTAAGAATAGAACACTATTTTAGTTCCCATGCATCGCACGGGCATAAAATCTAGTACATAACAAAGCTTATTCATACTCCTCCCATCGCATCAATCTAAATGAATACGAGCCTTGATAAACTTAAACGGATAAATCCGTCTTGAGAAAAACAAAGTGACACACAAATATAATATGGACTTTGATCACTTCTCAGTGGCCCAAACCGAAACTCCAAAACTTTTCCATCACGTCAAGTTTCGGCACAAAATTGAATTTTCTCGTTCTCCCTCCAAAAAAAAAACTACGCAACTTTGTTTCTCTTCATCACTTCTCTGCAGTACTTTCTCTCTCTTCAAGTTTCGATTTAGCTACTTTCTCTCTCTTCAAGTTTCGGTTAAGATAATGGAAGAAGGCTCCAGCTCAAAGAAGAGGAAAATGCCGGATTGTACGGTAAATAAAACCGCTCTCGAAGGTTCCGATGCTCCTCTACGCGCATATAACAGGTGAATTGATGCTAAATTGTTAGAATTTGAAGTCTAATCGTTACATTTGTAAGTTTTAACAATAATGCGGATGTGAAAATTGTGTATGCGCAGGAGCGCGCTTGAAGGCATGAATGCGGATTGGGAGCATCAAGCAGGCGTCAATGTTTTCTCGGAATCTCACTCGAATCTCTCTGGAGTTGAGAAGCTGAGAGCGTGGTTTGCTATGTCCAACGATGAGGTCCGTACACTCTTTTAATCAATCTTCTTCTTTCTTTTATTGTACTTCTGACGCGAGGTAGAAAATTGATCATCGGTGATCACGAATTATGATTGTTTGATTGCTGATTTGCGGATGCGTTGTTTAATGAGTTGATCTTTTAACGAGAGATCGATTTGGTTACAGAGCGATTAATTTGATTTAGCGCGTTGAGCTAATATTTAAAACAGTAGTAATTAAACTTGAATTTTGTTTTTACATAAAACAAGCGCTAAGATATTTCATCAATTTTATTGAAGAATACCGAATTGATCGATTTTGCTTAAACATAATGTTCGAAGACGTCGAAGTGATTATCACGGAGTAATCGAATAACTAAGTTCCTTTTTTCAACGCAGAAAAATGACTACGAATAAATAGAAATACTTTGGAAAGGAATAAATGTTTAAAAATGCAGCTGACCTGACCATTGATATGGTCTTTTAGGTCTTATGGATGAGGTTAAGTATAGGTCTTTCTAATTAGTTCAAATTTGGGTTGTTTTAAATATTTTAGGTACGTCTACATTTGGCTTTGGCTTGTGGGTTATACTAGATTAAGACGATTTTACAATATAAGACCGTAAAAAAAAAAGAAATAATGGAAATGCAATGAAAAGTCAGAAAAATAAATCAAATGACAGAAAGCAGAGTAGCAGTAGTCACCTCAGAGATGCTACTGAATGCGAAGCAACATAAGTAGTCGGATACATATGTCCGGTGAAACTTTGTAAATATATGCATACGACGCGACAATGTAAAGATTATATGTCACACATATCTGGAAGATTCAAGATTCGAAATATATCATTGGCGTATTTCATGAGGGGTTATTTTTTTTATTTTTTTTTATTTATTATTTTAATAATATACGATTTTTTAAGAGTAACTCTAAATATGAACTTATATGTGTAGCAACCATTAGATGTTAATTATTACATTCATAGGGTTAAAAACTTTATTTTTGGATTCAGACCAAAAAACATCAAAGAGATTGGACATAAGAAGAAGACTGAATGAAGCTTGGTTCTTACATTAGGCTCAAGGCGGAAGACGTAATTTTGCTAGAAAGAATAATAAACTCATCATAAAAGTCATTATGGTAAGTGAAATATAAACTACTTTTATATTGTAACGACTGACTTTAAATTATAATTACATTTTATATGTTATATAATTAATATAATATTTTTCTATAAATTTTAGTGTCCTCAACAACCAAAGAATTACGAGTATGGTTATTATGTCATGAAATGGATGTCTGACATAACTTTTTACTATTCGAGGAGTAAAGAAGAAATTTTTGAGAAGGTATATCTTATTTCCGTTCTTTGTATGTTTTATTTATGTAGTTGTCGATTTATATTCTTACTAATTGACTTATTTGTTAACTATAGTTTATGGCGGAATCAACCATGTCAATTGGCGATATGTATGAGATCAAAGAACAATGGGCTACCAAATGTTTAGTGAACATGTAGATTAGTTTATTAAGTAAGGTGTGTATGTTATTCATACTCTTGGATGTACCTTTGGCGACATTGATTTGATGTTGGTGTTATGTTGGATGTTATGCAAGATCGATGTATATTTGTTGGGATTTGTATTGTTTGGAATACTATATAAATGTGGTTACTTTTCTACTATTCGCAGGTCTTATTTTGTTGATCATATCATATTTGGAATTTTCAAATTTATGGGGAGGTGCTGCTGAAATTTCAGCAGGGAATTTTTAATTTTTTTAAAAAAATTAATAATTATTACGGCGGTTTCTTTAAAAACGACGCTAAAAGGCTAGCTATTTTACCAAAAACAAGTTACCTTTAATGGCGGTTCTTCACAAACAACCGACGTTATAATTACCTTTAGTGGCGGTTTTAGAACAACAACCGACGTTATATTGACCTTTAACGGCGGTTTACTAATAACAAACGACGTTATACTAAACTATAGCAACGGTTCTTTGTCTGCAACCGTCGTTATAGGGGACATATAATGGCGGTTTATGATACAAAGTTATTATTAAAATACCCATAATGGCGGTTTTCAAACAATAACCGCCATTGTAGATAATTTATAGCGGCGGTTCCTGTGTAACAACCGTCATTTTATATGAGACTATAATGGCGGTTTGTGAAAAAACCGCCACCGTAGGTGAGTTATAATGGCGGTTCTACAACCGCCGTAAAGCCTATACGACGCCGCGATAAACGACGGACCCAAAACTTAACAAAATCGCCATAAAAAGCCATTTACAATCGCCGCTATAGGGGTTTTTTCTACTAGTGCAGGTTACTTGTGAAAATGATAGTCGCCAAGCAAAATGATATTTTCCGTCGTTTTCCCTTAACCATTGCAACGTTTAATCAAATAAAAACAAGTTAAATGAGAAGGGTGTAAATGTGTAATAGATAAAACATCGATATTCATTCAACATTCTCACATTAGAAATCCAAAATTAAAAGATATGTTAATATTTAGTAGCCAGAGTACAAGGAAAGTGTAGATTAATCCTTGTAAACAACTTCATAAAAATTATAAGGAATACTATATCTACACCCTTTAAAAAGAGAGAAACCGATTTACTGTAGCTCTTATGAATAGTGCTTTTTTATCCCTTCCCTGCCGTCGATTGCCTTTGTTCTTTGCATCCTCGCCCTTCGTTTCTCATATCTCTTCTCAGCTGTTGATTAATCTTGCTTTTTGTACTCTTTCAATCTTTGCCTTCCATTCTTCGTTCAATCACAACCACTCTTTTTATTTTGCGATAATTATTGTAGTACTTTATTAGTACTTTATCTTCCTCCACTCTTTCTCATCTCAGCCTCCCTTATCTCGATCTCTCTTCATTGATCTTGCTGTTTGCTTTTGGATCTTCTCTTTCTTCACGGCTTACCAGGTGACTTGTTGCTGATGTAGGTGTTTTTTCATTTGTCTTGTGTTCTTTTCTTTTGTCTTGTTTGCTGTTTACTAGTTGTTTCTTGTGTGCTCTCGTTTTTTTAACTCCGCTCTTTTGCTGTTGTTCAGGCTCCGCTCCTTGGCCGGATTACTGTGGTTACGGCTGCGCTGATATTTTTTACTTCCCAGTCTTTTGTTTTATGTTTGCTTTTTTTTTTTTCCCTTTTTATTTTATCCCTGGGTCTCTTTGGGATGCCGATGGCAAGATAATCCTGGGGCTGGAATGATTTTTGAATATCTTTTGTTTTATGTTTGCTATTTTTTTTCCCTTTCTCTTTTTTCTCTCTGGGTCTCTTTCGAATGCTGATGGCAAGATACTCCTAGGAGCTGGAATGATTTTTGAATATAATGTTCGTTGCTTAGTTGTGTTTTGTGTGCTCTCATTTCTTAGTCTTCGTTTTTTTGCTGTTGTTCGGGCTTCGCTCCTAGGCTGGACTACTGTGGCTATGGTTGCGCTGTTATTTTTTTAGGATTTTTTTATAATTATAAAAAAACTGCTTTGTTTTTTTTCCTTCCGCGGCTCTTCGGGATGTCATTGGCAAGCTATTCCTGGGGCTGGAATGATTTTTTATTTTTAATGTTCGCTGTTTTGCTGTGTTTAGGGTGTTCTCGTTTCTTAATCTGCGCTCTTTGGCTGTTGCTCAGGCTCCGCTCGTAGGCTGGATTGTTGTGTCTATATGCTGGAATACTGTGTTTATGGTTACGATGGTATATTTGTTTTTGAATTTATTTGCTTTGCTTATTTCCCCTAGGGCTCTTTGGAATGCTGTTGGCAAGATATTCCTGGGGCTTGAATGATTTCTTTTTAATGTTCGCTGTTTAGTTGTGTTTAGGGTGTTCTCATTTCTTAATCTGCGCTCTTTGGCTGTTGCTCATGCCCCGCTCGTAGGCTGGATTGCTGTGTTTATGGTTGCAACGGTATATTTGTTTTTGAATTTCTTTGCTTTGCTTCTTTTCCCCTAGGGCTCTTTGGAATGCCGTTGGCAAGATATTCCAGGGGTTGAAATGATTTTTTTATTTATGTTCGCTATTTAGGGTGCTCTCACTTCTTAACCTCCGCTCTTTGGCGGTTGTTCATGTTCCGCTCATAGGCTAGATTGCTGTGGTTATGGATGTGTTGTTTTTTATTTATTTATTTATTGTTTTGCTTTGGTTTTTCCCCCTGGGGCTCATTGGAAAGCATTTGGCAAGGTATTCCTGGTGCTTGAATGATTTTTGGGTTTATGCTCGTTGTTTAGTTGTGTTTAAGGTGTTCTCGTTTCTTAATCTGTGCTGTTTGGCTGTTGTTCAGGCTCCACTCCTAAGCTGGATTGTTATGGCTATGGCTGCGCAAGTTTTTTTTCCTCTTTAGCCCTTCTAGAGCTCTTTGAGATGTCGTTATCAAGGTATTTCTCGGGCTGGAGTGCTCGTTTGTTTTATGTTCGCTCTTTAGTTGTGTTTGAAGCTCCGCTCTCTTGCTGTTGTTTAGGCTCCAATCCTAAGCTGGGCTACTGTGGTTGTAGCTGCGTTGGTGTATATTTTCGCTTTATCCTATGCGCACCTTGGGATGTCGGTCGCAATATATTCCTGGGGTTGGAGTTGTCTTTCGTGGTTATGTTCATTGACGGTGTGGTTTTTTTTTACATCTAGGTCTATTTGAGATGCCAATGGCAAGATATTCCTGGGGCTGGAATGATATTTAAATATAATGTTCGTTGTTTTGTTTTGTTTTGTGTGATCTCATTTCTTAGTCTCCGCTCTTTTACTGTTGTTCAGGCTCCGCTACTAGGCTGAACTACTATGGCTATGGTTGCGCTGATATTTTTTAGGTAGTTTTTTTTTTTTTTGAAAAAACATGCTTAATTTTTATTCCCTCCGCGACTCTTCGGGGTGATGTTGGCAAGTTATTCCTGGGCTGGAATGATTTTTTTTTTTCGCTGTTTTGTTGTGTTTAGGGAGGTCTGATTTCTTAAACTGCGCTCTTTGGTTGTTGCTCAGACTCCGCTCCTAGGCTGGATTACTGTGTCTATGGTTGCGCTGGTATATTTTTTTAAAAATTTTGTGCTTTGCTTCTTTCCTCTTAAGCCTCTTTGGAATGTCGTTGGCAAGAAGTTCCTGGGGCTGGAATGATTCTTTGCTTTATGTTTGCCGTTTAGTTGTGTTTAGGGTGTTCTCATTTCTTAACCTCCGCTCTTCAGCGGTTGTTCCGGCTCCGCTCGTAGGCTGTATTACTATGGCTATGGTTGCGTTGTTTCTTTATTTTATTTTTTTATTTTTTTTATTGTTTTGCTTTGTTTTTTCCCCTAGGGCTCTTTGAGGTGCTGTTGGCAAGATATTCTTGGAGCTGGAATGATTTTTTTTGTTTGTGTTTGTTGTTTAGTTGTTTTTAGGGTGTTCTCATTTCTTAAACTGTGCTCTTTGGCTGTTGTCTAGGCTCTGCTCCTACGCTGGATTGTTGTGGCTATGGTGGGGTAGGCTGTTTTCCTATTTTTCTTTTCTACCCCTAGAGCTATTTGAGATGCCGTTACCAAGGTATTCATGGGGATGGAGTGCTTGTTTGTTCTATGTTCGCTCTTTAGTTACGTTTTGTGTCCTCTCATTTCTGGAACTCCGCTCTCTTGCTGTTGTTCAGGCTCCGCTCCTAAGCTGGACTACTGTCGTCGTTGTAGCTACGCTGGTGTATATTTTGGCTTTATCCCGTGCGCACTTTTGGATGCCGGTAGCGATATATTCTTGGGGCTGGAGTTGTCTTTCGTTGGTGTGTTCATTGACGCTGTGTTTTTTTTGCTTCTGGCTTGTTTAGAATTTGTTGTTTTAGTTTCTCTCTGCTCCCACGTTATTGTCTAGCTCCTAGCCCGTATTTCTGTGACTACAGATGCGCTGGTCCCTTCCCCCTCCTTTTTCCCTCCCCTAAAGCTTCTTAAAACGTTGTTGGCAAAATATTCCTGGGGCTGGAATGGTATTTTGTTTTCCGTTCGCTGTTTAGTTGTGTTTTGTGTGCTCTCGCTTCTTAATTTATGCTATATTGCTTGTGTTCAGGCCCTGCCCCAAGCTAGGTTACCGCGGTTACGGCTGCACTGGTATATATTTTTTTTCCTCTGCGAGCTCCTTGGGGCTTCGGTTACAAGATATTCCTAGGACTGGAATTGTCTTTTGTGGTATGTTTACTGATGCTATGTTTTTTTTTCCCATCTGTTTTGTTTAGCTCTTGTTGTTTTAATTACTCTCTTCTCTCTCACTGTTGTTTTGGATCTACTGCAGCTATCATTTTTATGTTTTTGCGTGTTAGCTCCTTAGGTCGCCGTTGGTAAGATGTTCCTAGAGCTGGAATTGTCTTACGTGGGTTTGTTCATTGGTGATGTTCCTTGTAGCTAGAACTCTCTCTTGTAAGTCTGTTCAGTGATCTTGTGTTCTCTTTGTATTTTACTTCTTGCTTAGATCTGCTCTTTTTTATTCTCTGCCCTACTGTTGTTGTTTAGGCTTCGCGCCAAAACTGGATTACTGTGTACACGACTGTGCTTGTATTGCTCTGAGCTCCTTTGGTTGCCGTTAGCAGGTGGTCCCTGGGGCTGTAATTGTCTCTTGTGGGTATGTTCTTTGATCATGTGTTTACTTTGCATTATATTATTACTCGTTTGAAACTTCTCTTCCTTACTCTCTAACTTGTTGTTGTTGTTGTTGTTGTTGTTGTTGTTGTTGTTGTTGTTGTTGTTGTTGTTGTTGTTGTTGTTGTTGTTGTTTGTGTTATTGTTATTGTTTAGGCTTCGCTTTGCTTCTAAACTGGATCACTGTGTGCACGACCGTGCTGGTATTACTCTGAGTTCCTTGGAATGCCGTTGACGAGTGGCCCCTATAGGCTGATATTGCCTCTTGTGGGTATGTTTATTGATTCTTTGTTTTCTTTGCATTTTAGTACTTGATTAACTCTTTTCTCTTTGACTCTCTATCCTGTTGTTGTTGTTTAGGCTTCGCGCACGATCTGACATACTGTGTGAATGTCTGAGCTGGAATGTTTATCTTGCTTTCAAGCTCCTTGGGAATGCCGTTGACAAGGTGCTCTTGGGGGTGGAACTCTCTTCTTTGGGTATGTTCATTGGTCTTGTACTTCCTTTTCATTCGTCTTGTTTAGTTTTTTTTCCTTACCACTTTTACCCTCCCTTTTTGCTGTTTTGTATCGCTATACGCATTGCCGTCGCTAGCATTGCTGTGTTGCGCTTATTGGTATTGGCCGGATTTCTCTTTTCCTTGCTCTTAGCTTGGCTTACTGTGAATCTCCGCTTTCGTGTTCGCTCCTCAGGTGCCTTTTGTGACCGCTCGTCTTGTAGGGCCATTCGCGAGGTAGACCTGTGGGCTGGACCTGTCGCGCTTGTGAGAATTGGTTGCTTTTGTCTCGTCCTTCCTTCTATCTTGGATTGCTGTAGATCTCCCCTTTTATGTTTGCTGTTTAGCTGCCTTTTGCAACTGCTCGTCGTGGGTTGCCGTGTTCCGGGTGTTGCTGGGGCTGGAGTTAGGTATGTCTGTGTTTACTACCTTATGTACTCCTTTGAATCTGGTTGCCTATGTTGTTGTTTTTTAGGCTTGTTCTCCTAGCTGTTTCCTTGCTTATAGATTGGGACCCTGTGGCTCCGGCGCCGTTCCCCCGACTTTCGATATATCCTCTTCAGAGTGGTATTGTCGAGTTGTTGCGGGAGCTAGAATTGTTGTGGTTTAGATGCGCCTGTTTTTCTTTGCCATTATCAGGTGTGCTTGTAGTTCGTGTATTCTTGTGGTCCTTGTTACTTGCCTGCTGTTCCTGTTGATACCAACTATTTGTTTATGTTTGTTTAGGCGTGAGACTTATCTTGAAGTGCAGTAGTTTACGCAACATTTGTGAGCTACGGACTTGCGCTCAACAGGATTGCGCTTCCCACTCATACTTCTGCCTTGATTACTTGTTTTCTTTAAAATTTGAGGTTTAATCTTCTATTGGAAGTTGTGCTCTGGGAATTGTGTTTGCCAGCTGATGTATTGTTTTTTTTTTTTTTATATGATTTAACCCCTCATTTTAGCTCGGTTTTGACTATTATTTTGACTTTAAGTAGTGTATTTGTGAGCTAATCCCGTATTCTAGGTGTATTGTGTGTTTTCCATAGATATTGTAGGAAATAAAGCTTTTGATAGCTATTTTCCATCATTTGAGCAAACACCGAAGTTCACGTGGCTAATGAAAGCAAGTCGAGACCATGGAAGGGCATTTTGGGAATAAATAAATATCCCGAGTATGAAGAATGCACAAGTGACTAGCAAACAAGTGTGGAAATGGTGGAGTGAAGCAAGGGATGCAACCCCAAGAGCGAATCACATATCATTAGGGGTCACAAGCATCTAACATTGGGAATAAATGCTCCAAAGATGCTCCTACACGACCCTTATCGGGGTTAGATGGCCCGGGTTACCATTCATCGAATCCCAAAGAGAATCCAATGTGCAATAAAGTGTACGTTTTCATCATTGAGCCCTACATAAAGGAGCTCTTGTGCAACCATTTTGGATATCTTTTTCCACACGTTTTACATATATTTTCATACACTTAGTTCAGAATTATTTCCTTTAAGCTTCCTTTGTAATCACAACAATTTCCATTCAAGTTATAATCAAGTTTTATTCCAAGTTTCATTGCAAGTTTCTTTGGTTATTATTATTGTTCTTGTTCTTATTTTCCAATTTCTATTTCAAGCATTTCGGTAATTATAATTCTAACATTTTATTTTATGTTATCATTTTCATATCTAGTTTAGTTTACATTTCACATTTAGTTATACATTTTATTTAGCTATTAGTATTTTATCATTAGCATTTCATTTCACACCATTTCATATTTCCATTGTTATTGTAGTAGTTTATCATTTGTAATCATATTTCTTATGTTAGTTATTTCGTTATCATCATTAGCTTTATTATCATTCTCATTCCATATTAGTTATATCATCATTTCTATTATGTCCATCATTATCACTTCAATCATTGTTAGCTTTACATATTCCATGAGTGAGTAGTCTCCTAGTCTAGGGTTTAGGGGAGCCATGCAAAGTTAATATCTATAATGTTGATTAGGATGTTGTAATAATGTATAGTTGTTTCTATCACATGCTTGTATTGTTTTGTTAGTATTTGATTATTGATCACAATCTTTGATTAAATCCGTTAATTCGTTCTATAAGTCGAGAGGCACTGAATTGAATTAGACTAAGCATGTTATAGTAGACCGACCTAGCCATAGCGAGAGTTCGTTAGAACCCGTTCTATGGTTGACAATAAGGCCGAGAGGTGGTTGTCATGAGACCTAAACAACTATAATTATTATACATCCCAAGTTAACATGAATCTTATTTATCTTGCATGTGTGACCTGATTCCCCTAGGCGTCTTTATTTATTTTGATTTATCTTTCATTTTATTATCGTTAATCAAACCAACCATCATACCCAATTGATAATCGACCTAGATAGATATCTACTCATAGCAATTCATCACAACAACTATCGTTTCCTTGTGGTTCGACCCCTATTCCTACTACATTCATTTGTTAGCAAAGTTTAAGGAAATTTATTTTTGCATAGGTTCGCGACAAACCTATCACCAGCACTACTATTTAAGCTGTTATTATATTTATTTGTTCTGCGCTCTTATGGCCTCTACTGTTCTGCAGTAGCACTGTATCTCTAATAATGTTCTCCTTTTTTTTTTTTGGGGGTGCGTGCGTGCGCGCGCGCGCGTGTGTGTGTGTGTGTGTGTGTGTGTGTGAGTGTGTGTGTGTGTGTGTGTGTGTGTGTGTGTGTGTGTGTGTGTGTGTGTGTGTGTGTGTGTGTGTGTGTGTGTGT
>JAOWBH010162245.1:0-19897 GCA_028566215.1 Silene coronaria
GGTTTTACGAGAGTTTAGAGAGAGAGAGAGAGAGAGAGAGAGAGAGAGAGAGGGAGAGAGAGAGAAGAGTGTTTAGAGGTTTTAGAAAGAAGTTAGAAGTGATTTGTGTTTAGGAAAAATGAAGATCTCGACCTATTAAATAACGAAGTTGAAGGCCCACTCGGCCGAGTGACCGAGCACTCGATCGAGTACACTCGGCCGAGTGTCCAACCACTCGTCCGAGTACACCTCGTACTCGACTGAGTGCACTCTACTCGATCCACAGAAATCTCACTCGGTCCACTATTCTACTTCCATATATGATCATTAAGGTTCTTATTAAGCCTAGGGGTCCACTTACTAATCTCAATTAGCATCCTTAAATCATCTTAATAATACCGGGTATTACAAATAGGCTCAAATTGAATTGTTAAAAATATGTTAGTTCGAGATGGACGGTGGGTGGATTTAATGGCTTATTTATATATGACACAAACCCAACACGAACCTTCAACCAAATAATATACCATACTATTACAGTTTTACTATTAGCTTGAGGATGTAATAAATAGGTTCACTTATCTAGTTATCTTAGATTAGATCACATATCGACTTGGTATAAAATCATGATATGAAACAAACTTGAAATTATGTGGCAAGATATCAAACATTATAATTTGCCGAGAATTCATAATGTCATTACTAAAATCACTAATTACTAATGCGCTCATGTTTGTGAGAATGAATAGCATGTAATGTATTCTTAGACTTAACTTGTGTTTTTGTGACATTAAATATAAGTGTATTGACATTATCATTTTCCAAAAAATAAGTGTTTGTTTGATCATCATAGAAAATAAAATTTAGCTCAACTTATTTTAGCTCTATTTATCTCAGCAAATTTCAATTCAATTCAGTTTCATTAAGCTCACTTCTGCTCCTTTAAGCTCGGTTCAGCTCATTACAGCTAGACCTGACAAGCTGATCAACCGGGTCGGGTTCAGATTAGGTCAATTTCGGGTCTGTAGACATCTGATTGAGTTGGGCCGGATCATTTTAGGTGCAAATCATTTTCGAGTCAACTACTATATAGGTTATTTGTGGATATAATAATCAGTTTGTAACAATAAAAATTCAAGTCGATTATATTGGATCGGTCAATTCAGGTACGAGTCGTGGTCGGGTTTTGAGATTGGGTGTCAGATCGACTCAAATTTATAAGGTCTAATTATAGCTTAATTCAATTCAGCTCAATTTTATTTAACCCAAAAAACGGGGCCTAAATAATGTCCCATGAAATACAATTCCTGCCTCAACCAAACAAACTTAAAAGAAATAAAATCAAAAAATGCACTTAATCTGATAAAATATAGCAAACTATCTATTCTTTTCATCACAATCTACCAGAGTATCAATAATCTACATCAAATCTACCAGATTATTATATATAATCCATCACCATTGTTAATCATAGTGTGTGTACCAGTCCATTACAACCAAAGATTTCTTTTTGTTTGGTTTATTTCTTTAAAAAAACATCACCATTTATTACTGTTTTCTATCCAAAATTATATTAGAAAAATAAAAATCAGTCTTAATTAATTTATTATCAACTGCACTGCAAGTACAAAAATCAGTCTTATTTTTTGTGTTAAATAAAAAAAATAATATTAAAAAACAAAACAAAAAGCTTGTTTTATACTACACTCTACTCTACAGCTAACAAAAGATAAAGATTAAAAGTGTTTATGTTTGTATATGTTTTTGTCATTTATGTTTGTGTTTTGATGAAACTAGTAAGATTCATGTGATTTTGTCTGTCTGTCACATAAATCACCATCTTTTCCCCAAAAAATACTTTTGACCTCATCATTAAATCACTGAAAAATCTAAGTTTTTCTGAATTTTATAACTAAAGTTTCTTACTTTACTTTTTATTAAAATTTATATAATTATATAAATTTTGGGTTGTGAAATTTGATCAATGGCTTCAAATGTTTCAAAGTTCATCAAATGTGTGACAGTAGGAGATGGGGCTGTTGGTAAAACATGTATGCTAATTTGTTATACTAGTAACAAATTCCCTACTGTAAGTTTCTTAATTTACCATCTGAGTAACTTAATTTGCATTGTTTTTATGTTTATGTTATGTAATTTGGTTCTAAATTGGTTTAAAGAGTAATTTATCATTTGGGTATCTTAATTTGCATTGTTTCTATGTTGATGTCATGCAATTTGGTTCTAAATTTTATTTTTTATTTTTTTACTGTTTTTTTAGTTGTCTGATTGTTGCAGCTTTTTTGGGTGTTACCTTGGATTTGTAACCTAAAAGTTTCCGTCTTTATGTGTAATAACTGATGATGTATTGTGGTGTGAAACTTTGTAATTTATCATTCTCATTTGGGTAATCTCAATTAGTATTAGCATTGTTTCTATGTTTATGTTATGCAATTTGGTTCAAAATTTGCTTCTTTTTTTTCTGTTTTTTCTGCTGGGTGACTGGTTGTTGTACCTTTTTGGGTGTTATCTTGGTTTCATAACCTAAAAGTTTCCATCTTTATGTGTAATTAACTACTGCCTCTGTCTCAATTCTCAAAATCATGTACGGTTTGATTAAAATACTCCTCACAAATTTATAAAACCGTAAAAAAATAGATGAAACAGACGGAGTAATACATAATGGATCAACTGCAAGATCGTAAATGCAATTTTGTTGGACACTGGAAAACTTAGCAATTTATCATTTGGGTATCTCAATTAGCTTTTGTTTCTATGTTTATATAATTTGGTTTTATTTGCTGTTTTTTTTTTCTGTTGGGTGACTGGTTGTTGCAGCTTTTTTGGATGTTAAATTTACTTTTTAGCCTAAAAGTTTCCATCTTTATGTCTGGTAACTACTTTGTAACTGTCATAAGAGGTGTTGTTTGTGTTTTCCAGGACTATATCCCAACTGTATTTGACAATTTCAGTGCAAATGTGGTGGTGGAAAGTACCACTGTGAACTTAGGCCTCTGGGATACTGCTGGTGAGTTTCATGTTCCGAAGTTTGTCACTTTACTTGGGATATCGGTTTTATACTCGCGGTCTGACTTTTACACTTCAAAGATGGATTTTTACACTTTGAGAACCGACTTTTATTGCCCATCTTATAATAGCGCAATTGTAAAGTTGTTCTCGCACAAAAGGGGTATGAAAAATAATTAATTGCAAGAGCATAAAAATCTGCACCTGCTATTCCCAGTTAGCTAATTAGATTTTACGTAATTTGGTAAACTAGGAAGGTAGTTGTGATTCTGTCTTCAATCAAAGTGGGTAATAGAAATTGGGGTCTGATGCTTTGGATCCGATCTTTCTTGTGTAGGACAAGAGGATTACAACAGATTAAGGCCACTGAGTTACCGAGGGGCTGATGTCTTTGTCTTGGCTTTCTCGTTGGTTAGTCGAGCCAGCTATGAGAATGTTCTTAAGAAGGTACATTTTCTTTGTTAAATTGAGAGCATTTGAATAATAGAGATGATTTTTAGTTTCGCATTACGAAACTGTTAATTGTTAACTTTAGTTTAAATTCATCTTGAATCAAACTCTCTCCGATTTTTAATGTTCTTTCCATTTCTGTGAGATTGAAAAAGTATGCTTCATTATTCAATTGTGTTGTTCTTATTAGCACTTCTCTCGCCTTAGCTGAACGTGTATTGATGTTTACTTAAAGGAAAAGGCGGATGCAAGTGGCAAACAAATAAACTAACACTGTCGTTGTTCCTTTCTTGAGGTGATTTCCTTTGTCTCTACTTTAATTGATATGGATGTGTTTATAATCGAAAAAAAAAGTCAGGAAGTATATTTCTGCTTCAAAGTGTGAATAAAGGGTATCTAACAAACTCTTCATTTGATTATTGTAGTGACTGTTGATATCTTTAATAGTTTAATGGGAGGCATAAGTCAGAATTGACTCATGCTGAAATTTAATAACATATTTTGTAGTTCATAATTCTAGTTCGTAATTTCGCCATTGTGGAACTGTTGTAATCTGACCTTAAATACAAAAGAGGGAATCCGAATAGAAAAGACACCCTAAAAATTTAATTGAAAGGATACTACTAGTAGGACAGAGAGAGTAGATGTCTATGCGCCTGGGGTTAGGTATGCTTTCAGCGATGAGTTGGTGACTGATTTTGTTTCAGTAATCTCTTTGGAAATTGATTTTTTTGATTGTGGTTTCTACATGTTTAGAGATTTAGGGTGTGTTTAGATAGAAAAGTGGAGGGAAAGGAAAGGGAGAGGAGGGGAGGAGAGGGAAGGAAAGAAGAAATTGTGGAAGAGAGGGGGGAAAATGAATCAAAATCTGTCCACCCCCCCTCCTCTCACCACAATTTCCCTTTTACCCCATTTGTTATCCAAACAAGGGATTTTGTATCCCTCCCCTCATAACCTGTCATCCAAACAAGCCCTTAAGGGTGAGGAGAAAGAATTCCTTCGGAAAGGTTTTGGTGGCTTTGCATCTGTATTGCTAGGTTGCCTATGGAAAGGTGGTCATGGTGTTTCAGTTTCTAGTCATATATTTGTAAATTGAAGTTTGAGTGGTAAATGAAAGGTTTTTAGGGGTTTGCAATATTGAATTTTCTTTGCTTGATCAAACCCTAGATGTTACTAGTAAAGATTTGATTACCTCTGATTATACTGTTACTCCTGTCCATTTTGCCGATTTTCTTTCTTCTGATGGTGCTTCTGATGTCACGTATTTTAATTCTTCCTCGTCTTTTTTAAGCTGATTTTGTGTTTTGATGGGTTTGATTTAGGAAATTGTGTTTCTTTTATCGATGTTTTGCTTATGACTGTCTTAAGCTTGTAGAGTACGAAGTAGTTCTTATTGTAGCTGGCATTGTATGAAGGACGTAATGTGGAGAGAGACTATCTTGAGCTTAAGATAGTCTCAAATGAGTATTTGCGATGGTATAATTTGAGTTCTCAGACTTCTCACTTTGGAAGGTCGTTGTCTTAATGCATTTTGTATTTTTTAAGCTGATTTGATATTTTTTTATGTGTTCGATTTAGGAAATTATGTTTTTGTTGTCGATGCCTTGCTTATGACGGTCTTAAGCTTGTTAAGTACAGAGTAGTTATTAACTTATTATTGTAATGACATTGTATGAAGTAAATAATGTGGAGAGAGGCTGTCTTAGGTTAAGACGGTGTCAAATGAGATTTTGTGATGATATATAGTAAGAGTTCTCAATTAGGAGTCTGGACAGCTGTTAATAACTTTGATGCATGGTGTATCTTTCAAAGGCAATGTATAATAGGATATGAATTCTGAGTTTTCTGACTTAAGACCGTTGTTGAGAACTTTGATGCATTGTGTGCCTTTCAAGTGAAATGCATAATAGAAATATAGAATACTTGTACTCATTTAGGACTGTTGCATGGCTCATTGTAAAATGGAGTGACTCGAGTGAGTAATCCCGTTTTTCCTGAGGATTATCATATATTCTCTGAACAGATGCATCTGTTTCACAATAATGACACTTACAATGTTGTTAAGTGAGACCAATAGATGATGAAGCATTTTTGATGATGTGGGGAGGGGAGTTGGAATATATTTCTGGGGTTTGGGATCTTAAAGTAACTAACTTGTCATTGATACTACTGCTGATAAGAGGCATAATCGCGGGATTTCTATTGGACTTGTTTGATTTTGAAGTACTCTAGTGCGACTGTGGGAGAACATTAGCGTTTTGTTTTGGGTTGTGATAAGATACTAATGGGACAGATAGAGTAGATTGTTGTGTGTTTTGTTTTGGGATATGATGTCTATGCAGCTGAGGCTTGTTATGTTTCCAGTAATGAATTAGTGACTGGTTTGTTTCACCTACTTCTTTAAAAGTGGTTTGTTTAACTGAGGTTCTTACAAGATTATTAGAGATATAAGGTTGGAGAGAAAGAATTCCGTTGAAAGTGTTTTGGTGGCTTTGTATATGCATTCCTGGTTTCACTATGTAAAGGTGATGGTGTTTCAGTTTCTAGTCATAAACCTGATTCACTACGGAATTACAGCATTTAGTTAAAATTGAAATTTGAGCATCTTGTTCTAGTAAATGTTTGATAGAATATAAATTCTCAATTAGAACCGTTGTTGATAACTTTGATTATGGCAATGAAGGTAGAATACGAATTCTCACTTAGGACTGCTGCATGAGTCTTAATTATAAATTTCAATGTGCATCTGTTTTACAATTATGGCAAGTAAAATGGTGACAAGTAGGAACAATAGAGGATTGAAGCATTCTGGTAATGCAGAAGGAGGAGGGTAAGTTGGAATATTTTTTAAGGTTTGAGATCTTAATTATGAAATCACGGTGATTTATGTTGTATTGATTTGATTTTTAAGTACTTAAGTGGGAAAACCGTAACCTTTTCGGGTTTGCGATGTTTTGTGGTAGTATTGTAGTCACTTTGGTTTTCTCAATGCTTTTGTATTATGTGTGCATGTTATAGTCAAAATTTTGGGGGTCTCCTTCGTTTATCTGCTTCTCTTTTGATCCTTTGGATATCCCTAGATCCTTGATTATAATTATTATTTGAGTAATCTTTATAGCACCTATGGTTCAAGCCTCCATGCATTTCAGGAGTTTTAGATTTTGGAGAAACCCTGGTCTTACTCATGGCGATAAATGTCAGTGCCATTCCAATTGTTGAGTAGCCAGTCATTAAGTTAGTTAGGTTTATTCTTATAGTGACTGTTGATGTCTGTAATGACTAATGCGGAAAACTAATGGGTACCTTTTAAGGCAATGATGGTAGAATACAAATTCTCACTTAGGACTGTTGCATGGCTCTTAATTGTTGGCTTGAAGCATTATTGGTGATGCAAAAGAGGGAAGGAAAGTTAGTATATCTCAAGGTTTGGTATCTTAAAGTAACTAACTTGTCATTGATATTTTACTGTTGGCGATAGGAGGCATGATCATGGTTATTTCCGTCGGAATGTTTTGATTTTGAAGCACTGAAGTGGGAAATCCCAGCTTTTTTGGGGGGTTGATTTTTTGTGGTAGTAATGCTATCACTCTGGTATTTTCAATGCTTCTGTAATCTGTATCATGTGTAGAAGCTGATAGCATGGTATTTGTAAATCTTTGGTTACGAGTATTGTTTGAGCAAAGTTTAAGCATCTATGGCTCAAGCCTTCAAGTGAAGATGTTTTAGATTACTCTGGTCTTATTCATGGTGATAACTGTTAGCGTCATTGCATTTACTGAGTGTTCACTGTTCAGTCATTAAATGGGTTAGGTTAATTCCGGTAGTGACTGTTGATGTCTATTTTGGGCAACATAAGTTAGGTTTGACTCAAATGCGGAAAATTGATGGGTACCTTTTTTTGTAGATTATAATGAGAGCATTGTGTAATTATTGTCATCTGATACAAATTGCAAAAATGGGGAATCAGAATACAAAAGAGATCCTGAAAATGAAATTAGAAGGATACAAATGGGGCAGATAGAGTTGATGTCTATGTGCCTGGGGTTGGGTTTTTTTTTTTCCATTGTCGAGTTAGTGACTACGTTTGTTTCACCAACTTCTTTAAAAGAGGTTGTTTAATTGAGTTTTTTTACAAGCTTACAGATTTACCCTTTCTTTGGATAAGTGAATTTGGAGGGAAGGGATCATGGTGTATCAGTTTCTAGTCATAAATCTGGTGTGGAACTATGGCATTTAGTTAAAATTTAAGCTTCAGTATCTTGTTCTAGTAAAAGGAATTTATTGGGAGTTTGAATTGTCTGTGTAGGCTTACATGTTTTGCCTAGAATTATTACTTGTATTAAAAATTTTAAGGATTTTGTGAAGAAATTTTGCTTCTCTTTCACTATGTAAATTAGCAAGATATCAATATATGTGATTGTTAAATTTGCCGCGGCATTATTTTTGGTTTTGATGTCCCGCAGGGGAATTATAATTGTGAAGTTACGTAAAGGTCAGGAATTGAGGCTGAGAGCAATAGCTAGAAAGGGTATAGGGAAAGATCATGCCAAATGGTCTCCTGCAGCAACGGTCACTTTTATGTATGAACCAGAGATTCATATTAATGAAGATATGATGGAAAGCTTGTCACTGGAACAGAAAAGAGAGTGGGTTGATAGCAGTCCTACTAAAGTCTTTGACATTGATCCTAATTCTCAACAGGTTGGTACAATTTTTTTCAGTAATACTGGCGTAATTCGTTTACTTCACTATGAATAACGGTGGTTGCTTCGTAGAAATTATTCTTGCTGGCAAATGTGCCTTTCTCAACAGTAATGTATGCCTTACTCTGTCATTTTTATAGCCGATATAAGATGTGCGATCCAATCTGGGCTGGATGTAATATTTGGATATGGGTCATAAGTCATAACTGTAACCTGTAAATTGGAGGATGATTTCCTTCACTGCTTACTGCAGAGAAATCCTTCTAGAACTGGAAGATGTTTCTTAAAGAGTTTTGTAGGAGTAACTCGGAAATATCTTTTCTGTTACTGCCTTTCAGATAATGGAAGAAGATAACTTCCTTTTGTAGCAGAGCCGTTTAATTTTTAGGTCATACTAGGCTGCAATTATATGCCAGCCAGCGCAGCTTACATGGTGAAGCACGACTTTTTGAATATTTATGAAGATGCTGGTTGTATTTATAATATGGAATATCATGTCCCACCCTATAAGTTCTGATCTTCTACATATGTTATTTTGAAATTCAAAATCGTCTCTTGGATACTTGAGACTTTTGCTGGTTAATATTCATGAGCACTACTAGTAGTACTATGTAGTACCTTGACTAATAATTTGGGTCCTTCGTGTGGGAAATAACATTATGCTAAATCAGTCACACTGCTGTTAGATTTACTTCCATCATTATCATTGCTGTAATAAATTCTGGATACCAAGCTTTATTGACGTAGACATTTTTAACATTTTTGGTTTCTTACACGACCTGGTCGCAGGTGGTGGTGGTTGACCCCGAGGCCTATACGTACGACGATGAGGTGCTAAAGAAAGCAGAAGCCATGGGAAAGCCAGGACTTGTTGAAATTTATCCAAGAGAGGACTCGTTCATATTCACCGTTGAGTCTACCGGTGGAGTCAAGGCATCTCAACTGGTACTTAATGCAATTGAAATTCTGAAGCAAAAGCTAGACGCAGTTCGCTTGGCTGAGGACGCAGTAGATGCCGATGAATTTGGAGATTTAGGCACTCATATGAGATGAGGCTGATTACAAACTGGTAAAACTTTCCTCAAATGTCACCTCCAATTAGTAATCCTTAACATGTTTAATTCCTGCTGGATGTTCTTTTGTACAATGCGATGCTGATCGTAGTTTCTTAGAAGTGTAGCATTCTCTGTAGTTTCACACTTTCACCTAACGATCACTTGGCACAGACCACTGTTTTTTACTGCATTCTGTAAATCTTCTTCCGATGTGCATCTTCTGTGACCTACGGTTAACTTCGACTTTTTACTGTTAACCAAATTAACATGCCCAGATAAAGGGATGAATCTGAATGTGAATGAATGAATGCTGTACTGTTTTACAAAGTCACGAGATTAAGTTTTACAAAAGCTGAAAGTGGTCCAATTAAATTCCAGTTTTAGGTGCCAAACTTCGTCCTTGTTTGACTATGACATCTTGCATTGTTGTGCCTTTTGAAACAAAGACAAGATAGTTACTTAGAGGTACCAAGTTGTTTTGTTCTTCTCAACTCTTAGTTGGGTGGTTTAGCTAACCTCTGTATGTACAACTTTTGCTGTAAGCAATTCTAAGATGTATGCTGTTTTGGCACGGTGATGGTACCGAAAAGAAACTAATGTTGTTTCGGACTCATCAGGGAAGGAGTCATTATTGGTAGTTGTACACATATTTGAATCCTACTTGTATAGTTGCATACACCATTTTCAGAACTATTAGCTAAATGGCTCATGGCTGGCTGGCTGGCTATGTAGCAATTATAGGATGTATGTTGTTTTGGCACGTTTTTTTCGACTCGAGGGGAAAGTTTTGACCAATCGTTGCTAGTTGGTACTAGATTTGGTAAAATTGACCTGGCTGGAAGGACCTGACCCAACCCAACATGTCCACCCGAACTGATTACCTGAACATTGCTCGTAGCCTTAATTGGCCTGACTCAGTTGTAAACTGACCATTATCCATATGAAGACTCGTTAATTGTAGACCCGGAAATGACCCGACTTAAACCTGACCCGATTGACACATTTGCCTGGGTTTTTTTTTTTTCCCCTTTTTTAAAGGTAAGGAAACCAGATTGATCCTCTAGAGTAGGACCAACATATTTCATCCTTACGGATGAGAGATTTGCCAGGTCTAGTTGGTACGCATATTTTGGATCCTATTTTTCTGCATCTTTTACTCCCCAAGTCTTTTCCAACTACGTAACAAAGGTGGTTCTGGCCTTTTACTCAAAACATCGCGTTAAATGTGATTCTCACCGCAGCTGTTGTTAATGGAGAAGTGTTATTTACAGTTTCTTTTCATTCCTTCCTGAATGAATGATTCTCGCAGGAATGTTGTTTTAGAAAAAGTAAATGATTTCAAATTATTTACAGTTTATTTTCAGTCATTCCTTCCTGAATAAACTCCCAAAACAATTCTTCAGTAGTACATTTTTGTATAATACTCGAATAATTGCAAAACATGCTCACATAATTGCTGCAGATTTCTGACATGTAATATATTTAGCCAACTCACATTCTTTTGATACGTATCTGTATGAACAAAACAGTCGTTTTCTACTGACCCCTGAAATAGGGACTTTTGAATGCAAATATTTATTGTAAAAATACAAAGCCTGAATACTGTATAACTGAACTGTTTCAGAGATATATTGGTTGTCTTTAATACTTCTGCCATCCTTTGGACCACGTTTTGTCACTCTGACCATAACTCATTAACCAGATGCTGGTTGTTTGTTTTGGGTGTCATTTAGAAATCAGTCACATAATCCCCACCGGAGACTACGAGTGTCATAGGAGCATCCGTCAATGGAAGTATCACCTTAATATGATCGTCTCATGGCTATTTAGAACGTATCCAATCAGATTTATGTAGTATTGTAACACCCCAAGAGATTGAGAGGAAAGTTGTCCCACAACGGGAATATAAGGAGCTTGTGAGATGTTTATAAGGGATTTCACCTAACACTTAGCAATAAGGCCTTGTGCTTTTAGGCTTAAGTGAGGACAAATAATTGGTCAAAGGTGCACATCTCATCTTATTGGGGTCGTGTTACGACGGCGGGGTCGTCGGGTTGTTATGTCTGTAATGCTACCCTACCTTTCGTTTATGTTGTCACATGGAAACACAAGTGTTGAACAACATGTTGAGTGAAATTAGTAGATTTCGGCGCCAATATCAAATGGGCCCTCAATCTACTAATTTCATGTGGTTGGTTAGCGACATATTCTAATACTAGCATTTTGGTTGGATCTACTCTTTTAATAACAACATATTGTAACAACGGACAATTTATACATGAAAACATTCTAATTGTCCTATAATCTACTAATTTGCTAATTCAGTATGATAGTCAAACTTGTTACTAAAATCTGGTAACCGTATTTTGCTACAACTTCAACTTTTTGCCAAACACGGCCTATATAATCCATTATGTACGATCATGGCAACAAGATCAGGGAACTAATCTCTAACTCAATAAGTCTTGCTTATGATGGTCACAAGCTTGTGACCTCTCACAATCCTTCTCCTACTTGCTCTGCCACTTGATCACAAACGTATGACGAAAAATGTCCGTCACAAATGAGACGGTGTGTCACTAACTTGACCTAGTTGGCCAAGTAAAGGCTGAAATAGATAGAGCTCAATGCTATCGATGGTGCTTCTAAGTTTACCAATTCATGGACTATACCACCAGATGTACAAGTTGTATGGTTAGAATCCAAGCTTTTTAATAAAGTATTCGAGCTTTATTTCAAAGAATATGAGCTTTATTAGAAAGTATCTGAACTATTCAATTTACACATTAAAAATATGATCTTTGAATAAGCTCAGAAAAAATATATATAAGCTCAGTTAGTTATACCTTAATTGTATAATACTTTATATACATCTGGTGGTAGAATCCTATTTGTGTAAGGTTACCCCTAATTATGTCGGCAATCTTTAAATTATACTGTAATTGCCACAGTATTAGAGATCAGGGACTTAACAGTTATAATAATTCACACTTGAGATGACATCTGGATGCACATTATCCAAATTGGTTCCAACTTTACATAATTCTTCCTAAGGTCATGTCTTATTCTCATAAATTATACTTTGCCGCAACTACTTGGAATATAAATAACCTAACTTTAAAAAGTTTTTGACTTTGTTTTGGGCTTATTTCTATCTACTCCTTCCGTGTCGTTCAATAGTTTGCAATTGCTTTATACATGATTATTAAGGTGAAGAGAGAGGAATGAGTTTTAATTATTAATTAAAAAATCAAAAGTAACTTTAGATGTGTAGAAAATATAATACTCTCCCCTAGTCGATCATTTCTTCCCTCTTACCTTTTTCATGCTAGTCGGATTTTCTTCTCTCTTTCCTTTTTTGGGAAGGTTTTTGTGGTCAAAATTCATTTGGATGTGAGGCGGAGTGTTTTCTGTGGTCCAAATTCATTTTCTTATTTCTTGTGTAAAATGGTAAGGGGAAGAAATGAACGACTAGGAGGGAGTAGTTCTCATTCATATTAGTTGATTTATTTACTAGAAAAGAAAAATGTAAACTATTGACTGAAACATTCATAATAGGAAAGTGTAAATTATTGACGGGGACATAGGGAGCATTATTCATAGTTATTGATAATTTTGGACATTTTCAACATTTGTTCTTTTTTCCTTTCTTTTTATTCCACAACTAGAACGAGTATAGTTTTTGAAAATGTGTTGTCAAGGGGACATGTCCGCTCTTGTTTCTAAGAGGGGTTTTAAAACTTTTGACTTACCTTGATTTCCCGCCTTCATTCGTAAAGATGTCACCGTCGATATCTAACTACCCTCAATTTCCTTTCATTTAAAGGGAGAAATATATAGTGGTAAATTGATCTCCCCCACACATAACCAATAAAAACATGAAGTGCTGGTTTCTACGATATCGAGTCATCCTTTTACCTCTACAATGTAGAATCCAGATAACACCCTATCATTGTCCATAAGCAATCTCAATTAATAAGATCCTCTATGATCATTCATTATTTGTAGGACAATGATTTTTTGAAAATGTGTATTCAAGGGGATATGTTCACTCTTGTTTCTAAACGAGTTTTCACTATTTTGACTTAACTTGATTTCCCACCTTCATACATAAGGACGACACCGTCGATATTTAACTATCCTCAATTTCCTTTAAAGAGAAAAAGTAATACGGTAAATTGATCTGCCTCCCACACATAGTGACATAACCAATAGAAACATAAAATGCTGCTATCTATAATATCGAGTCTTAGTATCATCATCTTACCTCTACAATACAGAACTTCCCGGTAACACCTTATCATTGTCCATATAAACAATCACAATAAAGATGCCCTATGATCATTCATTATTTATAGGACAATGATTTTTTGTCACCAAAAATGCTCATGCATTTACTGTCCTTGGTGGACTTAGTTGGATTAGGTTAAAATTGAGTGGACTAGGGTCATTTCACAAGTAAAAAGGCTTTCAACACTAAAAAAAGACAACCCAAAAAATGAGGGACACACACATACACCTTAAGTCAAACCCCCCAACACATCAAAATTCAAGTCTTGTTCCTTTAAAATCTTTCATTGGGCTCCACTTTATGTTCCCTTTTTCTTCACATGTAAACTATCGCAATTAAGATCCCCTATCATCATTCATTATTCATAGGACAATGATTTTTTTTTTTTTTTTTTTTTGCTCTCATTAAATTTGTCTATTTTGTGAGTCATAGTAAAAAATCATCTCACATATAGGAGTATACAAATTATTGTGAGTGTCGGAACAACATGTCGCTTACATGTTCGAATTGTAATTTTTCGTTGACAAAAGAAGAATAAGGAAAACCGGCAAAAATAGCCTAAAACGAGATATAGATATGATAATCCTCAACCGGTTTGGCACGACATATACAATCAACCTATCATACCAGTATAAACAGTAAAAAAAATCTTAATAGACAAAACTATAAAACCTATTTGTTAATTGTTATCACAAATCGCTCAACCGTATTTAGTATTTGATGAGATTTAGATAGATAATCCTCAAATCGCACGACAACCATGCATAGAATTGTATCCAAAAATATATCAAACCCGAAAAAAAAAAAAAAACTTATACCAAATGCAACTTAAATCTAACAAGTAAAAATACTACTCGTCTTCCCTAGTGGTTCGCCTTTATTATAAATAATTAAATATCACTAATCCGATTTTTTAAAAATTACCTCATTTTCCTAGATTTGAAAAAAAGGGATTTGAAAAAAAAAATCGAGTAATTTCATAGAATCAAAAGTACATTTTTGTTAATAGCTCATTTGTCTCCTTAACTTTAAAGCATACCTAAAAACTTCATGACCATTTCAGTAGACAATGACAGATTCTAAACAACTACACAATTTTGAATTTCTAGCCCTCCAACTATCCATATTTGCATTTGTTACCATGTGAATGTATTATGAATTTAATGATTGCGCAAATATTTAAATAGGACGGGTTTACACAAATATATCGTAAAACAGATCTTGTAATTAATCACATTTACCTACTAACAGGGTTGTGTTTAGATCTGTTTTACGACTATATTAGTGTAAAACCGCCTTAGATAAGATAATGAAGACGAGAGAAATATAAGTTCCCAATTTCTTTGAAGAGGAGCAATGAAAGTAAAGCTCAACTCATTAAGGTTTGAACATTTATAAAATGAAGATCACTAGAACATACTACGAGACGAGCGAGTTTACTCAACGAGGACTTTCAACGACATCCACAAAGACCCTTGAAAGTGAAGGCAACTGCAATGTCATGGGTTGCTCATGAACTCTTCCTTTCTTCCTATTTATCATCGGAGACGACGAAGAAATCGACAATCGGCCACCGGTATCATTACTAGTAGCTACCCCCCATGAATCATTAGAGCTATCACTACTAAAGCAATATGCATCCATCACTCCACTTGGGCTACTAGGAATTGTCTCAGAATGATTGTTCATCATCATTATTTGCTCAAACTTCCTCTTGTAATTCGGGATGTCGTCGGATTCGATTCTCCTTGATGATTTCTCCACAATTTGGTCATAGCAATCCTTCACCTTTTCCTGTTGCAAATTAACAATTTCTTAGAAAAATGATCTCATTAAGCCTCGAACCCTTGACCTACTACTTTGTTTCGGTATAGGAAGCGCGTTATCCTTGTGCACCCCTAGATCTGCCCCCAACGACAATGTGAAGAACCCGTTAATTTATATAGAGAGGGATCTTACAAAGAGTGAGACCTCGACCAAAACTCAATAATGTCATTTTCATAATAGTGTAATGCATCAAAACTTACCATACCAAAACTCCATACTACCCAAATAAGGCCCTTGTGCACCCCTAGATCCGCCCCCAACGACAATGTGAAGAACCCGTTAATTTATATATATAGGGATCTTACAAAGAGAGAGACCCCGACCAAAACTCAATAATGTCATTTTCGTACTAGTGTAGTGCATCAAAACGTACCATACCAAAACTCGATACTACCCAAATAAGGCCTAATTATACTTTGCCATGATTTTAAGGGAGAATAGAGCAAAAATGGGATCACATTAACTACAAATAACAAAAATAAATCACACATTTCAAAGTCTTAGCTAAGTCATTAAAAATAGATTAAATTTAGTATAAAAAGTTTGTCATTAAGCAAAATAAGTGAAGGGGTTGAGAAACCAAAGAGTTGTTTCAAGTTGTCAATATGTGAAACTTCTAATTTCATGGAATACAGTTCACTGAATCACACTGATCAAACTGATGAAACAAAACAACAAAACAAAACAAAATAAGATGGATTTCGAGGACTCTAGGACTCTATGATTATTAATGTTGTTATTGCTTGTTTTCTAGTCTAACTTTTATTGAACTATTCAAATAAACATTCAATATCATTAATGCAATAATTCTCGATTAAGCGACATATAATAACTTATACATCTCATTTATTGTTAACATCAAATGGGAAATATAAGTTTTTACAAGGTTTTTGTATGCCGTACAACAATCTTCGAGGAGCCAACTGGCACTCGGTTAGAAGTAATCGACACGGATGCATGTCCAAGTGCCATATTTGGCTAGTTTATGAAAAAAATTCATGTTATTGGGTAATGAAATGTCAAACTATCCCACCCAAGTCGAAAGTGTCGAGTTTCTAATGCAGGTATGTGAGATAAGCAACATGCATTATTCTACGACGACTTTAACGTTCGATAATTTTACCAGTTAATCTAGCTAATACAGAGTATTTACTATTATTGTAATTCAATATATTTATGCATAGATATCATCACCTAACAAGTGCAATGACCATATTACCCTTGTGTTATAAAGGCAAGAGGACTGGTTAAGGACTTTAGCAATGTCTCATTACATGGACTTATGGTCCTTGTACAGTTGTACCATTCAGACTGCATTATAGACTTCTAGTATCCATTGTTTAGCTGTATTAACCATTAGTTTCAAACATTCTTTTGTTGATAATAAATGAACTTTTATTAATGTCAAAATAATGTCTTATCGTATTATTAAGACGGATTTATTACGGACAGTAAATACTGGTGTGACGCCCTATCGACTCGACCATCCCTTTGTAGGGTACAGTCTTTGTACCTCCTTTTACACACAAAAACATAACAATAGTAAATTACATTAAGGAAATTAAAAAAACTAACCTTGCTAATATTAAGCACATTAAGAAGCTGAATTTGGTAGTCAAGAGGGTTGCATTGCTCAATCTGGTCAATTACATGCATCATTGTTGCAGTTGCCAACACAGATGGTAGATAACTCACAAATCTCCAATCTACATTTCATCATCATAATATCAATTAATTAATTGCTAAAATACTTAAATAAAACAATTCACTTTATACAATGATCATATCATATTGCAATGCACCTCATTTAATGATGCAACGATAAGTCGATAACTACTCCTATATTATACGAATTTGTTTTATAAGTTGTTTTAGCATATTGCAGAAGAATTAACGACTCTTTTTGAAAATGTTTAACTACGAATTATGTATAATTATTAACCTTTAGAAATACGAAAACACTTCTTTTTATTTATGTCAATAAAAATGGATGATTACAATGATAAGTCGATAACTATTCCTATATTATATTCCTTTAATCTGTTTTACAAGTTGTTTTACAATATTGCAGAAGAAATAGCGATTTTCTTTGGAAATGTTTAAATATGAATTATGTATAATTATTAACCTTTAGAAATACAAAAAACACTTCTTTTTATTTATGTCAAACAAAATGATAATGGTAAGGCCTAGTTATGCATTAATTAACATGAGAGGATATGCAACACATGCGAAAAGTAAAACAACATTTAAAAAGAGAATTTATTTATTTTTTGAAAACGATTTATAATATGAAACGAAGAGAGTAATATACAACAGGACGGTCAGGACCCATATAAGACCAACTGAAGAAAATTAACTAAAAACATGTGACAAATCTCAACAATTTAAAAAAAGAAAATCCAAAATTTGTCTCATTTTTCTAATGAAAAAACAAAGACTAAAACTAAGAAAAGTCATAATAATAAATTGATTAAAATGCTCATAACAACATTAAATGCTTTTCTTTTTTTAATGCTTACCAGAAAGAAGAGAAAGTAAGACTTCTTCACATTTCCTAAGAAATTCCCAATGAAGATGATTCTTTAATCCTAACCGTCTGATTATATGATCAAGAAATGATATTGATGTAACTGGATGCATCTTCCAATCTAATGTTGATAACACCAATATTTCCATCTTTTGTACATCTTTTGGTTCAAATACTGGCCTTGCTCCTTCCACCTTAACATATAAGGTCATAATTATTGTTAATTTTACGTATTATTACGTTCAAAACCCGTCTACATTAACTAATAAAGAAAAGAAAACGATATTAGTTTACTTTACCACAAGGTGTTTAAACTACCAGTAAACTACACTCATTATTACGTTCAAAACTCATACATTAACTAAAGAAGAAAAGGAAAATGAGATAATACTATCGATATTAAGTTTACTTTACCATATGTTCTTTAAATTAAACTACACTCATTATTACGTTCAAAACCAGTCTACATTAACTAAAGAAGAAAAGCAAAATGAGTTAATACCATCGATATTAAGTTTACCTTACCACATGTTCTTTAAACTACACTCATTATTACGTTCAAAACTCGTCTACATTAACTAAAGTAGAAAAGGAAAGTGAGATAATATCATTGATATTAAGTTTAACTTACCACATGTTCTTTAAACTACACTCATTAATCATTATTACGTTCAAAACCAGTCTACATTAACTAAAGTAGAAAGGAAAGTGAGGTAATATCATCGATATTAAGTTTACCTTTACCAAATGTTCTTTAAACTACACTCATTTTTATAGTGAATCCTAAACACTTTATTATTTACGTTCAAAATCCGTCTCATCAACTTCAAAAAAAAAAAAAAGAGGTAATAATACCATCAATGTTAAGTTTACTTTTCCACATTTTTAAAGTTGGTAAGAGTTTATAGAAGATTATACTTTCATTTTTTATAATAATGGAATCTAAACACACTATTATTATTATTATTACGTTCAAAACCCGTCTATATTAACTCAAGAAAAAAAGAAAAAAAAAGATAACATCATCGATATTAAACTAACATTTCCACAAGCTCACTCAACTAAGCAACATTTCTATTTTCTATACTTTGGTATAGTGACCTATATAAGATTATACTCCAATTTTTTATAATAGATACTAAAAATGGTATAATTACGTTTAAAACCCGTCTACAACTTAAGAAAAAAAGAAAATAAGATAATATCATCAATATTAAACAAAACATTTTTATACTAGGTCAAGTCTATAATGGGTCATTACATTCAAAACCCGTCTACATCAACTTAAGGGGGGAAAATCGGAAAATGAGATTACATCATCGAAACTAAACTAACCTATCCACATGGTCCTAAATCCATGTAACACAATAGAAGGTCAAAATCAACAATGTAGTAACTCATACCACACGGTAACGCTCTATCATTAATCGACATAATAAAAACCCGAAAAAATGTAAAAAAAAAAAGAGACTTACTTGAAGGTCTAAGAGAAAAGGAACATGAGTTTCTTCAACTTTAGCAGCAAGAGAAAGACAAGTAACAGCAGCAAGTTGAATAGTCCAAGGTTTATCTTGTTGAATAATTGAAATATTACTAGAAATACATCTATCAAAATAATTAACACTAAGTATTGATGTTAATGCACTAAACCCATAATATAAATTCACTTTTAACATCCATTTAATTGCTTCTTTTCTTGCACAAATTAACCAATTATTATTATTATTATTATTATTGGAAAAAAAGACTTCTTTTTTTTCTTTAATAAATAAAGATTGAAGTTCTTCATCTTCCCAAAACAAATCTTGTTCTAATAACATTATTGGCATTAAATTTCCAACATTATTTTCTTCTTCATCATCATCATCATCAACATTTTCCCATTTTTCTTCTTCACAATATAAAGCATCAAACATAGAAAAAGGGGATAATTCATCATCATTTTGTTGATAAATTGCCATTTTTTTTTTGCTTGTTTTTAAGAAAGATAAGATTTTTCTTTGTTTTTTTTGATTTTTTCTTTTTATGTTTTCATGGT
>JAOWBH010162246.1:0-11197 GCA_028566215.1 Silene coronaria
GATGATGGGTATCCTACAGCACTCCCTGTGATTAGGCTGTCTTTCTCACAAGAAGTGAAGATAGTTCTGGTTCTTCTGGCATCCCAAACACCATTGCGCGCTTGGACTGAAAAGTAGCTCCCACGCTTAAGATCCAACATTAGCCTATCAGATTTGGAGGTTGCTAATCCATAATTTGCGTCTATTATTTGAATATTGTAAGTAGGTATTAGGTAATTGATAGCCTCCTTAGCCAAGTAGTCCTTGGCAAGTTCGTGCGTAAAACAGCGATAGTCAATCAGGATTTTGTGTTCTTTTGCACAGTTTGGAGCGACAATAGTTATCCAGGATGAGTAGCTTCTAGGATGATGCTCAATAGTGTGCAGTTTTGTGCACTTGATTGTAATGGTCTTGAAGATTTTTCTTAGGATAGACAAGTGGTCGATTTAAGTGTGTATAGAACGTTGGGGGCTGATTGGCAAGGTTTCTTCCAATTCTATTAGGGGAGCCTCTTGTATAATCTGTTCTAGCTCAATGCGCTAAAGCATGCATAGCCGGCGGCATCGCTCAGCCCTTTTATTTTCCTGGTATGTGAAGTCCTCCACAATAACACCAAGATTCTGAATCATATCACGAACGACCCTTAAAGCAGCAGCTTCGTGGGACTCTTCAATGCTTTTAGGAATCCCTCCAAAGTAGGTTAACTCAGTGTTGTTGCATTTAGCTCGCAATATAACACATATGCTATTTTGTGACACATAAAGTACCTTGTATACTGGTTCATACATATGCATGTACGTTGCTATTATTTTCAGCAACAGTTGAAAAGGAATAGTCACAACAGTAGCTGCTGCAGCGCCCACCTGCGAGGCACTTGTTTATCGGGGCATGACTAATAGGAACAGATTTGAACAGTAAAAAGGAATTTGGCTAAAAAGGCTATGGCCATGACTGTGGTCGGTACGTATAGCAGGTATTTTATTAATATGTACATATCCAATTAACTTATAGGCCTAATGGACATCAAAAGCAAACCATATTGTTGATCAGGGGTCTAAATTAATTCCTAATAACTAAGGAAACCTGTGTAATTTAATCTGACTATTCAGCAGTTCAAGGGTTTGGAAATTTAGACAGCAAGAACACAAATTGAACTTTAATGAAAGTTACATGGTGGCAGTGTATGATTCGGGTATGATCTAGCAATAGTGGTTGAGATAACTAATGTTTACTGATTTAAGACTGGAATTAGTGATCTAAAAAAGGAAAAATGGAAACAATCACCAAACGGGTGAAGGCAATTACTTAAGGCGAAAACAATTACTGATTACATGGTTCTGTAAACTGCCAACGACAACTGCTAATCCACATTTACCAATCTATATTTGTAGATTTGTTATCAGTAATGTTGTTTATTCTAAGTCCCAATTGAATTAATTAGTTAACTAATGAACAAACTATTGTCCTTGATAGACCTACAATCACGTGACGCGGATTAGGGGCCGTGGGATCTAAACCGCGACTCATCAGTAGCATACCGAACAACTATAAATACTAATAATAGGTGCTATCCTACTTTCATTTACATCCCGTAAAGTTTTTCGTAATTGTTAGCTAATATGTTGTTTTTTTAATCTTTAAGTCTTTGACGCAACGACCTTGGTCATAGTATCTGCCCGGATTTTGGGTTTACTTAAAACAATGTAGCCACTAATGCTATCTTGTTAGGTTATCATCGACTAACCGTCTCTCCTTTGCCATGATCTAGCCTTATTATTAACTTATGTTAGTTAGTCTGAGTGTTTTTTGGGATAACTGTTGGTATTAAAGTACAAATGTAAAAAAAGAAAATCTAGCTAAGTTCCAACTTATGATAGTACCAGGCTCCATATTTGTAAAAATGAACTCTAAGCAGAACGATATGCTAAGGGATTAACCCACATATCTCGAGTTCGGGTTGCCGTTGAACATTCATTGCTAAATGCTGAAGGTACTGAGCACTATTTTGGCAGTTGTGTTTTGGTTGTAAGTAAATCACCTAGGAGCATTAACGTGGACAATAAATACTAAACTTTTAGGGCTGTGTACATCTACTACTCTTTAGTACAATAAGTAATCTAAAAAAGGCAATAAAGTTTATGTACATGTCGTTGATGTTACCCAAAAAAATGACAGAAGCAAGCAATTTGCAAACAGTTTGAAGTACAGTCCTACTATTACATATTAGCTGATATATATAGTTGGCAAATTTATGTTCTTAGTTAGAAATTCTAATGTTGTCCATAAATTAGCTGATAATCGGTTAACTGCAAATGAATGTAATATGTTCTCTCTAACACATATTAAATGAACACTGCTATAACTTTAACGAAGGGGACATGCTTGACAATAAATATAACTATAGCCCTTGTAAGTCTTGCCTTAGACACATATTTTCTTCTTTTGTGAAAAACTTCCCTTTCTTCAAACTTTTCTGAACTACTTTCTTAGAAAGCTTAATATGTCAAAAAAATATTCGTGTTATTAGGCAGATCCAGGAGAAGATTGATGTAATATGAGGGAATGACCCAAGCTTTTTAAGCGTCTGAGTGTAATTTTGCACACTGATGCTATATGGAGAATACTGTATTGCAACCTATGGGGTCTCTGGCACTTATTTGGTGGGGATACATCGCAAATCCCTCCACCAGTTGTTGGTGATACTGTTTCGGATGATAGGCTTACTGTCTTTTAATTTCAGTTTACTGAATCCCACTATTCACTTGTTAAAGTTGTATGTTTAACTTTCCGACGTTTTTCCTTTGCTGGTCCAGATAGCGTCCGTGAGAGGCAGCATCTACTGAAGAAGCTAGAAGGGGAAGTCATTATTTTTTTTTTGAGAAAATTCAAACTGTTTTGAAATGGAATGTAGTGGTTGACTTGTGCTACGGTGGCGGACAGTACGTCATTGCGTAGGACGGTGAAACTAAATTTCTCCGTATAATCGACATTTATTGTGACCATATCGAGGCCTTACGTGAACAGAGCCGCCTAGAAGAAAGGTGCCGAGAGGTAGAGGGGTCGTCTTTGTCTGAGGACAGATGCAACCGTGAGATATGGTGATGGGGAATTACCGGAATATCTGTGTCCTGACGGCCGACCATAAATTATTTTATAGCTGTTCTAAATGCAACGAAGCATGTAATTCAGTAGTAGTATAGAGAAGTGTTAAAGAGTCTGTATTAATGTTTGCCACTTTCTTCTAATCAAGCTATGAGCAATATCCATTATTGGAGCTGCAGTTTTGCACTCAGAAAATCTTTTATCTTGCCACAACGTAGACCACTAAGCATTCGCCCAGTAGCCCAAAACAGGGATTAGTCATTGCAGGGTTCCGGAACCTAAGCTGAAGGGGTTTACACATGTATTGTAACCAAGAGTGTAACTGTCGATTGGTGTAGAAAAAGATCCATACCTATACTATGCGACGGAAATCCAAGCCAGCTACCGTCTAAAACTTTATGTTCAGTACTTTCGCAAGTCTTGAGTTTTAACTTGCGCATCCTCAAAGGCATGTTTTTGCCATATCAAATACAGCAGGCATTTGCTTTCATAGCCTAGGAAAATATTTTAAAGAAATTGTAATAAGGCCTAAATGCTTGCTTCCATATATCAAGAGTTTTTTTTTTTCTCGACAACGCACACAATTGGTAAGACAGCAGTCCCTTGCAGGGTGACTGTAGCTTTGTACATAGTTAGGGAACAGTGCTAGGAATATATGTCTGACGAGAGCGGGGGCAAAACATAAGGACCCTAGGGTCGGCCTGCTAACCAGTTTTTTTGATAAAGTGAAGGGAAAAGGTGCTGATACAATAGACATTTTCTTAGGTGTGCGTGCGATTTCTAAGCAAAACATTAAGGGACAAAAGGTAGTAGGATGGTGTGAAGTGCCTAGGCAGCCTTAGGGCTTGCCTCAGCTGTAGATATTGCAGCAGCATCCGCATCGGTAAGTCCGAAATTCTTGGCCATTTCGGCTGTTGGTGTAAGGCTCCCCACACTTTGAGTTAATGTAGCAGTGTTTGCTGTGCTTAACTCAAAGTGTCCGCCAATAGCCACTTGCACTTTAGCGGTACCAGAAACAGTATCCGCTTGCTTATGTACTGGGGACTAACTATTTGGCTGAGTATTAGTTTAAAGGGATATGTCAGTGACTCCGTTGTGTCCAGGTCCTTCTCCAGTATCAGCTGGTGCAACTAAAACCTTTTTTAGGCCCCACTCAAGAATATTGCTCAACGATAGGCTTATTTTAGGGCCGACTTCAAGTAAGTCTGTTGTTATGTTCATAAGCTTACGTGCAACTTCGAAACCATCTACATCTCCTGAAAAATGAAAATATAATTGTGAGCCAGAATTGGTAGGTGGCTTGGGTTGGGTTGTTTTGTGGCTAGGGTGGGATAAGTTAAACTGAACCAGCCTCGGTAATCGCCCCCTACTTAGCACGAAGCTTAATAACGTTGAGGGGATAATATCCTTATATAACTGAGCGAAGTTTGTAACCTTGGTTTTCCTTATTTTTGGGCTCAAGTATTGTTTGAGTACATTATAAGTATGAGATGCCTACGGGCAATTTCCTTTTAGAAAAAACAAGGTGCCGGTCTCCTCACTTAAAGGAGGGGGTTTATTGCAAAGACGTACGGAGTGCGTCATCCTGAAAATATATTGGGATGTCAAGCGGAACAGGCTTGAAGCGTTGTTTGTGTATGCTGTCACAGCTAAGGTGCTTGTACCATCAGTTACGTCATAGCTGAATGTAATCCTGCAGCCCAGAGAAAGGAACCAGTTTGTATGCAAATTAGCGTAAAGGATTTCTATGGCAAGTGCAGGTAGCGAAAAGTACCATGCTAAAAGAGGAGGCATACATTGGGATAAAAACACAACCATCTTTGGAGCAAAAGATACATCAGTAGACTATTTTAATTAGCTGGTTCATTAGTACGGCGGCCACACTTTGAGAAACCCAGGTATGCATTCAGTTTTGCAACATCTGCTTCAAGAACTGTAGCACGCAGCCAGTAGAGATCATTCTGCAGAGTATTGTGTGCCTGTCTCATTGAATAAAAGGTCTATCAGGTGATAGGAACTACATGGGGTTTCGGTGGGGGAGTAGTTGATATAGTAGTAGTAAGTTTGTTTGTGAGGAAATAAGCAGGTATAACTCACTGTATGTAAAGGAGCCTGCCACTTAATGACAACCTCGTTTGTAAACAATGTTAAGTAGCCAGTGGTATAGCAGGCTTATGGGAGCATTGGATTTAATGAAGTTTCGGTAATCAGCTAGTGAAATTCATTAGGTTATGGGTTTTCGTTGTTTACAAACAGTTTGGGAGTCTAATTGTAGTAGTGATTAGTCAGACATTAAGGAACGTTTGGCTTATAATTGGTTTCACAACTTGAAATTATGGTCAGCGCCTATTAGAGTTCAAACACTTATCCTCTTGAGATGTAAATAACAATTGTGATTACAGAGTTTTGGATAGTTGCGCCTCTGACCTGGAAAACCCGAGTCCTAATTTCCATGGGCTTTTGAGTATTAGTGGCAGACCTGCATGGCAATGCCACACCAACACCGAGGAGGCTTAAGTATTTGTAAACATTTAAGGTAAAAAAAAGGGAAGATAACTTTGTGTATTACCAGGTATCTTATGCAACAACTCTCTCCCCTATTGGCTCCTGGATTATCTCAGTTGACATGGTTGTTGAGATTGAAAAACCTGGGGTAAGACCGACACTATGTTATACAAGACTCGGAGTGAACAATTTTTTCCTAAACTATCCTCAACATACAGAGTTAGTACCTTTGTGGGGCGAAACTTTAATTGCAGTAAAGCCCATGACCCTGAACGTATCTTCCTGTGAAGAAAAGATTTCAGACGCAGTCCCTGCTAGATCTCCCCATGCAGAGACAGTCAATGGCTATTGGGTACTGGGTTGATTTAGAGGCACAAGCATTTAAAACAACAGTTAGCTTGTAGTGTTATCTATAGCACCCCTAATCTTGAGAGGGTTTAATTACTGGGTACCTATGATCCATAAGGACAATCTCAGTGACGCTCAGCTTGCGTTCGTCGGTAATGTCGACTTGTCGAGGCCCCTTTTTAACAAAATGCAGAATACCTAGCACATCTGAGCATGTTGGCATCAGATTTAATAAAGTATATTATTCACTGTATAACAGCAACAATTGGTACTAATTTTGAAACTGAAAAACATAGGCGTACCGAATTTATCATTTGGGTCTCCAATATTCGAGATCTGGACAATGGCTATGTAGTCTGAAAGTGCAGGGCCTGTTTTAGTGTCCATTCGTTGTATGAGAGTAACGCGGCTAAAACCCACCTGAAAGTCGAGTTCTGTTGTATTTTTTTTATACTTCTCCTCCATGGACCTTATCCGTGCATTCAAAATCTCATATGAGCTATTGTAAACAACGGCATCCTGGAAGGTCTGCACCTAGTCTCCAAATAATGCAGCCCGCATCTTGTTTCCCTGCACAATTAGCTTAATCTTAGATGCTACCTTTAGGCAGGAAACTTGTTCTTAGTGCCATATTATGGTTCCTCTGTATGACACGCTGAGTTTGTTTACCATTTTTGGGTTATTGTAACTGCAATAACTTTCAATTGAAGTTTTTTTAGGGTACGTAAGTCTAAAGAACCAGAACATGCCAAAAAAAAAAAAAAACATCTTGCCTTTTCATCAAGCAGTAGTAGGCCTTAGTAGAGCACCTTCCTTACTTGACCTGTTTGTGGCCTATCCTTTTCAACAACCTTGACCCCGACTTTGTAGTTCTTGCTCAAGGCTGTTAACTCATTAAGAAATACCTTCTTGGTCTAATATACCCCCCAAAAAAGTAGTGAGCCTTTAGCAAAGCATGTTACCATTAACTATTCCCTTCACAACCATGTTTTACCATTAACTATTCCCCACAAAACCTGATCGAATATATCACAGAAAACATATCCATATGAATTTCGGGTCCATTACCAAAAGCATACTTTAAAGTGAGAGCGTTAACCCTACAAGGGAATTATAAAACCCTTATTTGTCTTCGTAACCACTACCTGTTACCATTAACTATTCCCTTCACAACCATGTTTGACTTAGAAAAGCAAACAGTTGCAAGGATCAATTAGTATTACATTAGTGGTTTATCATACTGTAATGGTTACTACTATGGAATGTAATCCATCATATTGACAGTTGGCAGCTGAATTATTGGCCAACTGTGTATCAGTGAAATAATCTCTTATAACCACGCTCAGTTTAGTTAAGGAGACAAGGGGATTCATCTGTGGCTTTTTTTTTGTTTTTGTTTAAATGTAATGCATATGATACGTTAATCAAAATGTCGTCTTGAGTTCAAATGTACCAATAATATAGATGATAAAGGGCAGGTGTATTGAATACCCTTTTTTTGTTTTTACAGTCAGTACACACAACTCATGAACAATAACAAATATATAGAGATTTGGGGGTGAATTAGACACACAAGAACACAGGTAATTATATAAATAAATAGAAAAGACCAATGAACATTAACGATTTGCGATTCTGACTTTCACAGTCAGAATCTAACTCGAGAACGGACACAACATGTGATGCGCCTGTTCTAGAGGGCGCATCATTTACTGCGCCTATTCTGGGTCGGCTTCTGTCCCTGAACTCTAATCGCTTGGTTTAATTCGTATTATTTCTATATAATTGACTAATACATATTATCGCCTAATTTCTGATATATCGCGTTGTATTATTTAATTCCTTTTACTTACTTTAATTCATTTATTTTTCATTCTTTATTTTCTTTATTTTATTATTTCTCTTTCTTTTAAAACCTTCTTTGGGCATCCTTGTGACATGAATTCACCTATTTATTTTATTCCTTTTGCAATTTATATCTTGTGTTGTTTATATACTCACATGCAAAAAATTTAAATTCCCGATTCGACCATTAATCCTTATTTGTATAAATTCACCGACGTAGTTAATATACTTTCACATGTTAAAACATTACTTTTTGCATTTCATGCATTTAATCAACAATACATCGAGTATAAACGACGTTCCCAATCATTAGTAGAGACCGCTATCGAGGCGGGCATGATTATGTGTTTAATTAAAGAGCTTCCTAATATGTACCCTCACCCCTTACTTGGAGTCTCTGTGAATATCCGCGTTCACGGGCATTACGAGAGTCATTCTAAACATGGAATGCTAAGGGTGACGAATTCTTGGTGTCTATGTCACTACTTTGTGTCTTGACATGTCATGAAGTATTCAAACGGTTCCAAATTTCCACAAAAATTGGTGGCGACTCCTCAAATGTAGGCTTGTTCAACCTTTCACTGGTTTCAAAGCCTTTCAAATCGGTTACAACCTATGACGTACTTTGTTCGCAAAGTTCCGTGGGGATAAGTCCCGCCTTTAACGAATTCCAAATGCTCGGGTGCGGATGGCTTGGTCCACACAATTGTGCGGAGGTGTCCCGATCAGATTTTACTAGCTCATGTTTATGTTTTATAGCCCATGGCTTTAGTTTAAAACTGGCTATTTGATTGGTAAAGAGATCCTTGTTCATCAGGGTTTTTTGCAGCTGACTTGTGTAGCGCAAACATGCAGATTTAGCTGAAGATTAAGCTAAACATAGAACAATGTTTGAACAAGAAGCAGTGGCACGGATATATACATATGAGGACCTAAAAAAATGCTTGTGCTTCTACCTTGAGAGTCCACAACAATAAGGTGGCCTGCAAAATGACAGTTGCGTAACTAGACGGATGTTAGAACAAAGTCCTAGTTGAGCGCGGCAGAGAAACGCCCGCATCTTGGGAAAGCACTTTGCTACAATCTGGACACTCCAAAAGCTCTTCCGAAGCAGACAAGGGTGTAGCTATCAGTGTTCAGGCACAACAACCTATTGAAAATTCGTTTACACATAGTAAGAGGGCTGACTATGTACTGTATTAGGTGACCAGGCATAAGTGAAGTACTTATATGTATAGGTGTTGAAAGAGTCAGACTATACGTGTGTACCTGTGGTTGACTGATGATGCCTGTAAGAAAGAGTAAATCATAGGAGACAACGTTTTTGACAGGGTCTGTAGGGGCATGGTGTGGTGCTACAGCTGCAATGACCGCCACTTTTTATGATGTCCTGGCGTGGGATAATGCAACATAGAGCTGGTCCGGCGAGAAACATGGGCTTAGCAAGTAAATAGCTAACCTATCTAGGATTTGGCCTTGAGACTTGTTTATGGTCATGGCGAAACTCAGCTTTATAGGAAACTGCCTTCGTTGAAACTAGAATGGGTAATTTAAAGAAGCTGGCGGGCGCAGGTTAATGCGGGGTATGAACATGTGCTCACCTACGTGGTGGCCATTTGTTATTACACACTTTATCAAGTTTGCGCTAAAGCTTTTGTAGAAAATAAGTCGTGTGTCATTGTACAGGCCAGCGGATGGAAGAATATTTCTCAGCAATATGACTGGGCTATAGTATTTTAGAATGAGCTCGTGAGGGCTCATACAGCCTGGAGAGAGTTTGTTTATGACTTCAGTTGGGTATATATGGCACTTGTCATCTTGAACAATGTAGCTTTTTGTAACAACCCGGATAAAATAACAAGAGAAATAATATAATATAAATAGAAAATCAGAGTATAACTCCAAGAAATAGGTCTAGGTGGCGCAAACACCAGACCGAATCAGGATCGATACTAATCCAAACCAAAACTATTACATTATTCAAACGTCTTAAAAACAGAAATCGAAATCCTAATAAATTATTACGCTCGCCCCACAACAGCATCCCAAGCAAGCATCAACCAGACAGCAGCAAACTGAACAACCTGAGAATAGGGTCTCGACAATCAGTCGGGAGTAACTAAATGCTTTCCCAGTCATGTTTACAACATTTTAATATAACCAACAATCAATAACAATTGAAATGTAAAACCAGTAAATATGTGAGATCATCTAAACTCATGAAAGTCTCATTACAAACTTACCAACTGTCAAAGACATATTACGACCATCATGTGAAGATACAAACACGATATGACATGCAAGCAACTTACCATACCATGACGTCCTCAACAATATATGAACGAAACCATGCAATGCTAGACCATATGCAACCACTAGACCATGAATACTTACAAGCCCAAGTGACTTACGATCTAACTCAATAGAAGGCACAATGCTAGCATCAAAGCATAGCGAACATGGTGACACACGATCCACAACAACAGAAGGCACAAAGCTATCATCAAAGCATAGCGAATAGAGCGAACGCCGTTAGAGCGTATAACGCACTGCCTCCAGCGGTGTGGAGCGTATAACGCACTACCTCCATCGGTGTGGAGCGTATAACGCACTGCCTCCAAGGTATTATGTATAGCATATAACCATTTCCTATATGTCTAAGACCTGGCCAGACTCTCGGTGCAATAACTGTACACCAAACGACACTCGAGGAATAGAGCCTTTAACGCACTGACTCTGCTACCCCCCGACCATAGACCATACACCAATCCCCAAAGGCACCAATCCCCAAAGGGTAACGTTAGTTCATTTAGATAGTATATAACCGATATTATCGTCATCTATTCAAACTTGCCAACAAACAAAAGCACAGTACAAATGACTGTACTAACATGCGCGATCAACATCACGACTCAACTCAATAGAACAGTATAACTGACTGCCCTACCATCATATGACAAGAGTAGCCAACAACAAAGAGAACCACAATAATATAACACATTGGATATAATATAGCATAAGAAACAAGTATAAACAACCAAGGTTATAGTAACCCTAGCTATAACATGAGCTCTCAGAATGCGAGGTTATAGTAACCTCGACTATAACTTCAATATAAAGACTTGAGGTTATACTAACCTCAACCATAACTTTGACCTATAGATCAAGATTACATTAGCTTCAACCATAACCCTTGAGCCATTACCCAATGTTACATTAGTTCAGCTATAACCTCAAAACGTGACTTAAGTTACACTAGTTTAAGCCATAACCTTGAGCCATATTCTCAAAGTTACACTAGCTTTAACCATAACTTAACACGTACCCAATGTTATACTAGCTTCAGCCATAACTTTGAGCCATAATCTCAAAGTTATACCAACTTCAGCCATAACCTTGACAGTGAAAAGGAGCCGCC
>JAOWBH010162257.1:0-11197 GCA_028566215.1 Silene coronaria
AAATAATATTTATCAACTACAGAAATACGCGGTATTACAATCTCTCCTCCTTAGGAATGAACTTCGTTCTCGAAGTTCACACCCAAGGCAAAACTAACCAGTCAACAAAACCGAAATGACATCAACAAAACTACAAGACATGCTAACCAAACACTCCGATTCACTTCCCATACTAATTACTTCCGTAAGCTAGTTAAAGAAATGCCAAAATCCACTAAAAGACACTACGTGGTCATCTTCTACCCTCTTAAAGAAATTAGGTTACGTCCACGTAACCAAACATACCTGATCGAAAAGATGAGGGTAGCGCTGCCTCATCGACTCTTCCGTTTCCCATGTTGCCTATTCTACTTTATGATTTGTCTACAAAACCTTAACCAATGTCGTCTCACCGGTTCTGTTTCTGCGCACTCTCCGGTCTAGGATCTCCTTTGGAACTTCAACATAAGTCAAAGCCTTATCGAGTTCAATCGTCTCAACCTCAAGCACATGAGATGGATCATTAATATACTTACTTCCTCAGCTAAGACACATGGAATACGTTATGCACACGGTCCAGTGTCGGCGGTAGTGCCAAACGGTAAGCCACCCCGACTCTGTCCAAAATCTCATAAGGTCCAATGATCTTCTGACTAAGTTTCTCTTTCTTGCCAAATCTCATGACACCTCTCATTGGTGACAGTTTCAAAAGAACCTTGTCACCCACCTCGAATTCTACAACGCGACGATGCAAATCTGCATAACTCTTCTGCCGATCTTGTGCCGCTTTTTTCTTCTGTCGGATCACTTGTACTTGCTCGATCATGTCCTGTACCATCTGCGGTTCTAGAACAACGGCCTTGGAACTATCATCCCAACAAACTGGACTACGACACTTCCGACCGTACAAGGCCTCAAAAGGTGCCATCCCAATGCTCGTATGATATCTATTATTGTTAGAGAACTCGATTAGTTCAAGGCGACCCTCCCAAGAACCCCCAAATTCCATCACACAAGCCCTCAACATATCCTCAAGGGTCTTGATAGTCCGCTCAGCCTGACCATCAGTATCTAGATGAAACGCAGTACTCATCTTCTAGGTAGTTCTCATTAGTTCCTGAAGCTCATGCCAAAATCGAGATATAAATCGCGTATCCCGGTCCGATATAATATCTAATGGTGTCTTATGAAGCTTCACCACGTGCTTCCTGTAGGCTATGGCTAACTCCATCTTACTCCAAGTATCTTTCATCAGAATAAAATGAGCAGGTTTAGTCAACCAGTCAACGATCACTCATATAATGTTGTTGCCCTTCTGCGATAGCGGCAACTCACAATGAAGTCCATCGAAATCTTCTCCAATTTCCACATTGGTATGTCTAAGGACTGAATCATCCCCTGTGGTTGCCGCTGCTCTCCCTTAACCCGCTGACAAGTCAAACATCGCGCCACAAAATCCGCTACTTCTTTTTTCATCCCCGGCCACTAGAAAGTCTTCTTCAAATCTCTATACAACTTATCCCCACCCGGATGTTCGAAATAAGGAGTACAATGAGCCTCAGTCAAAATTACTTTCCTCAACTCCGCATCGTCCGTAACACGCCATCTGCCATTAAACCTAACACTCCCATCAGCATGAATCGAGAACCTAGAAGTAATACCCTTCTCCACCATCTCCCTCCAGGCTCGAATCTTAGGATCATCAATCTACTTTTACTCGAATGGTATCGTACAATTCCGGCTCTACTGTCAGATCACTCATCTTATCCCCCTTTCGAATCACACAAATTCCCATATTTTTAACCTCATCCCGTAGCTTCATCATCGACATTGCCTTGCACAAAGAATGAATACTCTTCCTGCTAAGTGCATCAGCCACCACATTAGCCTTACCCTCATGGTAGATGATCTCCATGTCATAATCGCCAATAAGCTTCATTCATCGCCTCTGTCTCATATTCAAGACACGCTGAATGAACAGTACTTCAAGCTTTTATAATCTGAAAACATCTTAAAAGTAGTCCCGTAGAGATAATGTCTCCAAATCTTCAAAGCAAAAACTACGGCGCCCAACTCTTGATCATGAGTCGGATAGTTCACCTAATGTGACTTCAACTGTCTCGACGCATAAGCCATCACCTTCCCATTTTGCATCAACACGCACCCCAGTCCACACTTTGAAGCATTAGTGTAGACCTCAAAATTCTCACTTCCTTCAGTCAAAGCCAAGATTGGAGTCGATGTCAAACGCTCCTTTAAGGTAAGAAATGCTTGCTCACAGCTCTCATCCTAGCGGAATCTAATATCCTTTTACATCAAAGCCATCAATGGTCTCGCAATCCTCTAAAAGTCTTTTATAAAACGTCGGTAGTAACCTGCTAGACCCAAGAAGCTTCGAACTTCTGCTACATTCTTCGGTGTCGCCCAATCTCTCACAGCATCAATCTTACTCGGATCAACGGATACACCCTCCTTAGAGATCACATGCCCCATAAATGCCACATCCTCGAGCCAGAACTCACACTTTGAAAGTTTAGCATATAACTGGTTGTCTTGCAAGGTCTACAAAATAATCCTCAAGTGCTCGCCGTGCTGCTCTCTATCTCTCGAATAAACCAAAATATCATCAATGAAGACTACCATATAGGTTGAAGACTCGGTTCATCAAATCCATGAACACAGCTGGTGCATTAGTCAATCCGAACGGCATCACCACGAACTCAAAGTGCCCATACCTCGATCGAAAAACAATCTTTGGAATGTCATCATCCCGAATACGCAACTGATGAGACCTCGATCTTAGATCAATTTTGAAAAACACTCCGGCCCCCGTTAACTGATCAAACAAATCATCTATCCCTCGACAATGGATACTTGTTCTTGACCGTTACCTGATTCAGCTCCCGGTAGTCAATGCACAACATTAAACTTCCGTCTTTCTTCTTTACGAAAAAAACTGGTGCACCCCAAGGCGATACACTAGGTCTAATGTACCCCTTCTCAAGCAACTCGGTCAGTCGCTTCTTCAATTCCTCCAACTCTTTCGGCCCCATCCGGTACGGAGCCTTAGAGATAGGCCTTGTTCTCGGTTTCAATTCTACATTGAAGTCGATATCCCTCTTTGGTGGTAACCCCGGAATCTCGTCTGGAAAGACGTTAAGAAACTCAACCACGATCGGAATACTGGATGCAGAAGGTTCTTCTCCCTAAGTATTTCGGTTGTGGCATAGGATCATTGGGCAACCATTCTGCGGATATGATTTCAAGGTCACCGCAGAAATGATCTTTACACTAGGTCGCGGCACAAATTCCCGGTACGACCCTCTTGCATTACCAGACCCCTTTAAAGACATCTTCTTTTGATGACGATCTATACTTGCCTTATACTTATCTAACCAATCCATACCAGCCACTACCTCAAATCCCTCCAAAGGAAACTCAAACAAGTTAATTTGAAAAATTACCCCTCCCACAATCATAGGCACTGGCCTAAAAAACTTAGTGCAACTAACCGACTCTCCCAACGGAATAATCACCTCATCTGCTACAGACTCGAAAGCCCTCAATCCCAATTTTGATGTAAGACTCTTAGACATAAAAGAATGTGACGCCCCCGAATCGAAAAGTACAAAAGTGGGATAATTATTAATAAGAAAAGTACCCGTCACAACTTGTGCATCATCCTTCGCAGCCTTCTTGTCCATCATAAACAACTTGCCACTACTCTTCTGTCCGCCTTGCACAGTATTGGCCGAAGCTGTTGACTTTGTAGTCGAATTCTGATTGCCCGCCGCATTATCATTAGGACGCTGATATCCATTGCCTCCCGCTTTATTGTTCCACGATCCCAACGGTCGGCTATCCGCCATGCTCTGAGAACGGTAAGAGTTGCCCTGCGGAGTCCTATGGTAAGCACCCCCATTAGTGCTAGTGCACTCATGACGTTTGTGGCCCGTACCGCCAAAGTTGTAACAAGTAATCCCCGAACCGTTGTTGTAACTGTGGGTCCCTTACTATACTGTGACCCGCCACTGTAGCCTGCTCCCCCGGAGTAACTCCTGCTGCGGTTGTAGTTACTCCTCTTCGAATTAGAGTAACCACTACCTTCTCCCTCAGCCTTTCTCTTATCACTTCCCAGCTTCTCAGCCTCAAGATACACCTTATCCAGCCTCTCAGAATTTCCAGCCCGCTCATAAACTTATTCCACATTATTGTTTGGTCCCGCCGTTAGCTTTCTAAGAATCTTAGGTGTCAACCCCTTCTCGAACCGAAGGGCCAACATCTTCTGGCTCATGTGCAGCTCATCCTCTATATAGGAAGACAGTTCGTTGAACTTGACATAATACTCAGAAAATTTCATGTCATTAGTCATGACGAAGGAATCAAACTCGGCTCGTAGCTGTGCTTGAACATGTTTGGGAACAAATTTATTCCGAAGCTCCTTCCGGAATTCGAACCATGGAATAGCATCGTAACCCTTCTCCAAGTAGAAGTTCTTCATCGAAGCCCGCTCACGATACCACCACAATCCGGCTTGGCTGGTAAGGTAAAATGTCATTTGGGTTGTCATCTCGTCCTCCGAACACTTGAGAACCTCCATGATGTTCTCCATTTCCCGGAGCCAATTCTCCAATTAATGGGGTGGTTCCGTGCCAGCGTACTTCGTCGGGCGGTGTCGAGCAAATGCATTGCTCAAGGTAGTCGAAAGATCAGGTTGTGGTAGTGGCGGTGGCGGCGGCAGTTGAGGCGTCGCCTCCTTAGCCTTGGCTAAGTTCTTAAGAGCCTCTCCAAGCATATCATTTTAATCCAGAAGCCGTGCCACCTCCTCTAATGTTAACTTAGCAGCTTTATCCAAGTAATTTGCCATTTCCAGGTTTCTATAAGATAACGAAAGTAAGCACATAGCCTACAGCCAAACAAATAATACGAATAACCTGCCAAGCAAACACTCTGACGAGTGCAGGAGAACACTCGGCAGAGTTGATGTTACACGGTCGAGTACTATGACGTACTCGGTCCGAGCAACCGAGTCCAGAATACTCAAAACTTTCCCATTCAACCTACTCGGTCGAGCCAAAAACACGCTCGGTCGAGTCTGCCTAACTCGGTCGAGTCCTAAACATGCTCGACCGAGTGAATCAATGTCAGAATGCTCCCAAACTCAACAACAATACTTACTCGGTCGACTCTCAAACAACTCGGTCGAATTCACTCTACTCGGTCGAGTATCTCATCTACTTGGCTGAGTAGGGTGAATCCATAAGGTTATAGAAACTATCAAAGACAGAAACTCGGTCGAGTACTATGGGCACTCGTTCGAGTGAGCATCACTCGGCCGAGTCACATGCGCTACTCGGTCGAGTCAGGCATCTTGCACTCCGAATTCTCCATTTCACATAATCAAATAAACCATTCAAGTAACTATTAAATCAAATAAACCATTCATACTCATTACTCAACACCTCCATCACTACTCCATACTTCACAAGCATTCCAAACATACCATCATATGATTCATGCAATGTACAACATTCAACCAATGCATCACATAGTACCCGTCTATCCTACCCAAGTGACCAGTTAGAAATTGGAAGGGCAATAATGCGGTCTTGGGATGTCTCCCAGACATTTGCGGTAGCTCCAAACAATTCCTACCCAGGTTCATTTTATTTGACACTCCTACGTTCATTGGGTTCATTTGTTTTAGGTTCCAAAATCATCGCTCTGATACCACTTTGTAATACTCCACCTACTAGAAAGCCATCGAAAGAGCTTCCCTAGAAAATGGAGTGTCACAGCCTCGGTTACCCGGGGTAGTACATATCAAATAAACAATCCAAGAACAATTTAATAGTCCAAAATACTAAACGAACGATGAATAATAAATGTTTAACAACTCAGCAGAAGCTAGATATAACAACTCGTGACCATCCCCGATGCACCTCATGCTAGCTCAAGTGATGTCACCTGCCAATACCTGCTCACCATTCGTCAATACGAATGGATCATAGCGATCAAGTGTTAGTACCACAAACAACAACATGTTGCCATCAAAGTAAATGCAAACAACCCATCTCCTTCCACCAACTCCACATCCGCCATTCAGTTGGATTACCCATCACAACAGGTAATCCCGCCGCCAGTGGGGGACCGCAGCCTATCCCACCCAAGCCCGACTCAACGCACGAGCAACCCAGAATCATTAATGTGCACATCTCCCTCTGTGATGGGAGTCATGTGGGGCAAAACTCGGGGGTGAGAACGTTTTCCAACGCCTCATAAATCACAATCACAACATACATCACCACCATCCTCCAACACCACCAACAACAGTAATATCAACAATGATAATGCAACAACAACAATAACAATCACAAATCTGGCATCATAGACTGAGTAGGGAAACCCTACCTCAAAGCAACCGCAACAAAAACAACTGAATGCAAGCTAGAAATGCTCTTCTACGAAGTCGGCACCTAAAGTGAACATACAATACCATACAACCAATACAACTCCCCAGATCCCTAAAATAGATTTGGATTCAATCAAAATACGACAAATAACTAAAGAGACCTACAAAGCAAGGGCAATAGCGCGATGAAGAATCCACAAATCAACGGAGAAATGAAGTAATGACTAATTAAGGTGATTATGGGGAGAAATGAGGGTTTAGAAATGATTAATACGAAGGAATTGACAGAATGAAATATATATATCCTCCCCTAATGACCTTAATTAAAACCGCTCAATTTCCGGATTCAAAACGTGCACTCGGTTGAATCCAAAAAACACTCGGCCGAGTAAGTCCTACTCGGTCGAGTACCATTGTACTCGTCCGAGTTGCTCGACTCCAGAATGCATCCCAGACATCCCTAACCAAAGTACTTGGTCGAGTGAGCTTCACTCGACCGAGAGCCTCTCTACTCGGCCGAGTGAGCGCTACTCGGCCGAGTTCTAAGCTACTGAAATACGTAGTATTACAGCCTGGGAGATCTATTTCGGATAACGTGCTAACTGCTTTTGAAGTTTTTCATTTCATGAAAGGTTCTCGGGTAGCTGACGGATATATGGCTATTAAGCTAGATATGGCCAAGGCCTATGACAAAGTTGAGTGGCGATTCGTTGAACGGGTGCTTGTTGCGATGGATTTTTCTAGAGGTTGGAGTTATGGAATGTGTCATGACGGTGTCCTTTTCTGTGCTTATTAATGGGTCACCATCAAGGGAATTTAGACCGTCTCGGGGATTGAGACAGGGGGGACCCGTTATCCCCTTATCTCTTTATTCTTTGCGTTAAGCCTATCTTAAACCTTATTTGACGAGCTGTGATGAATAATTCGCCTACCAGCATTCAGATCTCTAATTCGGCTCCACTGGTGTCACATTTGTTTTTTTGCTGACGATAGCATATTTTTCTTGAAAGCGAGATTGAATGAAGCTATTGTGCTGAAATCTATTCTCGAAAATTACGAGCATGCTTCGGGTCAATTAGTTAACATCGAAAAAACTACTCTCTCTTTTAGTAGGGGCATTAGTAGGGAGAGGCGGGACAGCATTGTACACAACTTAGGAATGGTGAAGGAGGAGGAACATGCGAGATATCTCGGTTTGCCAACGGTTGTGGGGCACTCGAAGAAGGTGTTGACTGATATTATTCGCGATAAGCTGAGCAAAAGGTTACAAGGATGGCGTGGGAATTTATTGTCTAGGGCGGGTAAGGAGGTTCTCTTAAAGGCGGTCGCCGATTCACTCCTTACCTATGTGATGAGTGTTTTCAAAATTCCTATGACATTTTGCAACGACCTTAAATCTATGGTATCACGGTTTTGGTGGGGACATGATGACGAAAGACGTGGGATTTCTGGGTTGTCTGGCAAAAAATTTGTGTCAACCAAAATATAAAGGAGGCTTGGGATTTCGAGATTTTGAGCTCTTTAACATTGCTCTCCTCGGCAAACAGGCTTGGAGACTTTTAACGAATCCGGAGAGCCTTTGGGCGCGACTTATGCGAGCTAAGTACTATCCAAATTGTGATTTTATGGAAGCGGGTGTGGGGAACAATCCCAGTTACACATGGCGGGGTACCCACGAGGCTAGAAGGATGTTGAAGGGTGGTTTAAGAAGACGGATTGGCGACGGGCTGACTACGAAAATTTGGGGAGATGAGTGGGTCCCAGGAACACAATCGGGTCGGGTTATTTCACCTTGTCCGTAGGGGTCTGAGGCTCTGTGGGTGGCTGTTTTGTTTGATGAGACAGGGGACGGTTGGAATAGAACGAAGTTGGATAGCTTATTGTTACCTTTTGAGAGCGATATGATCACTAATATTAGGCTTAGCTCGAGTCGACCGCCAGACGAATGGTATTGGTGCAACGACAAGGACGGAGCCTACACGGTGAAGTCTGCTTATTGTAGGCTGGCAGGTGATGGTTTGGATATGGGGGAAGTGTCGGATTGGGATCGCGAAAAGTGGCTTTGGAATAGGCTCTGGATGGTTCCAGTTTGGCCCCGAATTAAACTCTTCTTCTGGCAACTGTGTCAAGAGGCTCTAGCAACAAAGGCGAACATTGCTTCCCGAGTTGGTGTTGAGTATCCTTTTTGAATTTTTTGTCTTTCAAATTTTGAGTCGGGTCTTCATCTTGTCTGTAATTGTTGGGTTGCTAAGCGGGTTTGGTAAGGGATGGGTTGGGAGACGGAGGTGAAGTACGATGGTGGTCGAGTGAGGGATTGGGTGGAAGTAAGGTGGAGGGAACTTAGGGGGATGGAGCACGGCAGATTTATGGTGTGTTGTTGGGGAATTTGGGAGCACCGAAACAATGTGGTTTTCGAGGGCAAGGAGATCGATACTGCGGGTGTGATTCTAAGGGCAAAGGCGATTATTGAGGAGATTAAGAGTGGGGGTCATGTACGGGGGACTGAAACGGACCAAGGAGGGGCTGGAAGCGTGATTCATTAGAGTGTAGGCTGGATGACCCCAGGGACGGGGTTCGTCAAGGTGAATGTGGACGCAGGTGTCAAAGAAGGGGAGGGTACAGGCGTTGGTGTCGTGTGTAGGGACGCTAAGGGTAGAGTGATATGGGGAGTGTCGCGGGTATGGCAGGAGGAGTGGGAGCCACATGCTGCGGAAGCTGATGTCGTTCTTGAGGGTCTTGAGGAAGCTAGTCGTCGAGGTCATCTGGATGTGGTGCTAGAAAGCGATTGTGCGCAGGTGATCGATGCATTAAAAAACCGAAGAAAGGAAGGAGCATTTTTCATTTAGTCATTTTCGATATTCTTAGCCTTACTAGTTCGTTTATGTCTTTTATTTGGTTACATACTAATAGAGCAAACAATACCGTAGCGCATGCGTTAGCTCATCCGATTCCTAGAGTTTTGGGTCGTTTTGTGTGGTCAGATGTCTTACCTCTGATTGCGAACAATGTTGTTTCATTTGATCGTTATTAATATAGTGTACCTTTGCGGTGCTTGCCTCAAAAAAAAAAACTCAAACTACATAACGTATATTTTTATTGATAGAAAAAAAAAGCATTATATAATAAGAATACTCAATAATAATCATATGAAACAATGATGATATATCTCACTTAACGTCGGTATAGCAAAATTAGGATTGAGATGAGTTGGCATGAATGAATGTGATGGTTATGAAAATGGTCATCATGACCATGGGATGAGGGAGTAGTGGCGTGTTTAAAGAATATGAGATTGAGGTAGAAAGTATGTTGTCATATCTTATGAGATTAGTGTCTTGAATAGAAAATGTTTTCATATAAAATTGACAAATGTGAGAGAAACTAAAAACACGACATGAAGCTATTCAAAGTTAGCGAGTTAAAGTTAAAGATGTTGGAATTCATTCAAATAATTTGGTTAACATTAGCTTGAGACCATTATTTTTTTGAGTTTGCTTAACGATGGTTGTTGTCTTATGACATAAACTCGGCACTAATATCTTAATTATTACTCCGTATAAAACAAAAAAAATACCTTATTTTATCATATTTATGCACTTTCATATTAGTTAAATTTTTAGTTTTAAATATTCAGTTCAAAAGAGGGCTGATATGAGTTCAAAAGAGGGCTGATATGAGTTAACGGTTAGATAAGTTAGTTAGCTTAGTAATTGTAAAACAAAAAACCTAATTATTGTAAAACAATTTATAGGATGAGACTAATGCTTGAAATTTGTGTCATATGAGTTTAACTAATTTGGTTGGTTTTACAAAATACAAAATAAAGGGGCTCAGAATAATTGTGTGTGTTATGTTATTTGATTTGATTAGGATGTAAAATCTAAATTATATTAGACTTAAATTGATTAAAGGACATAATTTCATACCAAATTATTCGGCAAAACATAGATTCAGAAACGTATCTTAATCCATGACGAAAGGTTGGAATGAAAAAGGTAAAAGGCCAGTCTTCGTAATTAGGTCTTATAGTACACATACCTCAAGGATCTTCTAGTAATGGGATGTGAGGTAATTAGGTCATTGTGTTCTAGACCATAATCCTGGTGGCTATATATAACCTCTAAACTCTAATGCGTACATCATGCATTGAGAAATGGGACAATGTGTATCTACATTAATAGATACTCTGACTGATCATACTCTTTAAGACGTAGATAAGCCGGTATTATATACATAGTGAATCACTTTATATTTGGGCTTAACTTAATTGATAATGCATAAATATAATTATTAGGAAATAAATAATTTTGTCCACCAATATTGTATTTAGGCCAGTATTTCTTACAAAATAATTGTGTCCACCAGTTTGTTTAAGAAATTGTTATAGGGTATCCTGTGTATGTTAGGGTTTTCTAATTCTCTTTAGGAAAATATATGGTGTGAGAGTACTAATATATAAACTCTCATAGGCTGTATTCATTCAGTCAAAAATTTGAGTCATATGAAGTATAAACACTCTGAAATATGTGATTCCACAAGATCAATAGTATTTTTCTTCAACTTATGCACGCAGCTAACACATTGTTAGTGAACTATTTAAATTCGTTATCTTTATTCACGTTCTTTATTTATCTTTCTTACATCCGTTATAACAGACTGATATCATATCTAAATTTATCTAGGCTTCTGAATCTGGTTAGAAAGATGTTTAGAATAAACGTAAAGATTTATAAGTCCTCGAGGAGGAATAGTTTAAATCTATGGCAAATCAAGATGTAAATCTTGTTAAAACAACAAGAGTGAGGG
>JAOWBH010162268.1:0-11196 GCA_028566215.1 Silene coronaria
TAAAGTAAACATTAAGTGTTCGAATGTCAAATGAAGAATTTTTCAAAATATAATTCGCTTAACGACTTAATTTAGTGGTGCTTAGTATTCTGATCATGATTACTATGTAAATAGGATGTTCGAGCATGAGTTTTCCTGAAAAGTAGGGCTACAGGTGAATTTAGCATATACTTAAGGGGTATAACTGAGAATAACTAAGAAGTTGGAGGGTACAAGTGGGCTTTCCTCAAAAGCAGGAGTATAAGTGAGATTAGCCAATACTATATGGGTACAAGTGAGAATTTTTCATAAAAAAAATATCCAATTAAATTTTCTAAAAAGAAATACTTCCTCCTATTTCATCTATTGTTCTCCTTTCCCTTTTCATCCACTTTTCTTATTGTTCCCTCTTTTCTTTTTTGGACAACTTTGTGTGGTTCAAAATTAATTTGATGTGGGGTTATGTGTATTGTGTGGTCCAAAATAATTCCCTTAATTCTTGTATAAAAAAAGAAAGGGAAATAATAGATGAAATAGGAGGAAATATAAAATAATTCGTTTAACAAAAACAAGGCAAGGAGATGCTTACCAGAACACCCAGGAGGAAGATAAGGATTTCCTTGATACCCTTTGAGACAATTGCAACGGTATCCTCCAGTGTCGCCATTAATGCAAGTTGTATTGTGTTGACATAAATAGATTGTTGGATTGCGTCGAGCAGTGTCGCACGTCTGATTTCCGACCACCCAGTCCACCGCCATTTCCACGTTATCTCTCGTTCTGCTAACGTATGCAGGGTCCGAATAATCTGAGTGGTATCTTAACACCAAACTATCTTCCAGCCCAACAAAAACATAGGCACATATGGTGTGTGACGTTACTGGCACATTTTTATTGTATGTAACATTCAATGAAAACCCTTTCTCAACGTTGTTTCTGATGGGTCTCTTACAACATCCGTTATTAGCCGAGCATACCTCGTTTCTGAACTTAAGTTCGACTTTGCCAATACAGCTCAATGGGCACGTGAGATTTTCGCCATAATGTACTGGCGTTGATAGGTTTCCAAAATAATCGCAGGATCCTGCCAGTGAAAAAAAGTTTTCCCTGCTTGACAGGGTAAGTGGGGAATCTGGTGGAGGGAGAAATTCGACGGTCTTAGAGGAGACGATGTTGTTATTTGTCCCGTTTGCAGCTGGACAATTGTAGGCAATCATACCGTTGACCCGTATTTGAGACTCGGAAATGGAGAAGACCCGAAATCTTTCTAATGAGGAATTGAGATTTTCGATAAATGCTTTTGGAGGGTTGTAAGAGCTGTCACACACAAGGGAATAAAACGGGCTAAGTGAGCAGCTTGGCCCGATTCCAAACGGATATGGAACAGTCAAGTTTCCACATTGGTTGGGGCAACCCTGTTTGGCAGCGTTGGTGATGGTTAGATTATCGTTTGCCCCCATTGCTGGGCGCGTGCTTATGATTATCACCATGGTCAATACGAACCAAAGAGTTTGATTGAACAAATTAGTTGACATTATTTTGAATAACACGGGAAGACAAAACTTTAACTTTGAAAGGAACTCAGTATTGTAGTATATATCAATTACGTCTTGTTCGACCTGAATATAAAAAAAAATATGTAAATGTTTTTGAATGTTGTAAGATAAGGGACGGGCAAAGATCCCTACTAGGCTATCTGCGAAAAAAGTCGTAGAATCGGAATTTGGGGCATTCTGTTGGTTAAAAGACAACGTCAATGGAGCTGAGTCTACGCAGTGTATGTGCACGCCACTTCACTAGAAATTAAAAGTCAACTGTTAACCAAGTATTGTGTCGTTGTCTCCCTCGTTTGCATTACTCTTTAACAATGGAAAGTGGCAGCAAGAATTGTTCAATACGGAGTACTGTATATGTTATGCCTAGTATACATGATGAAACTAGTGATTGGGGGACGGGGTCGGGTTAGATCGTTTTTGGATGTATCCTACTTCCTATAATTTAGCCTGGGTTGCTTCTGCTCAAATCATTTCTAAGGGCAGTTATGCTTCAGATATGATTTTATCCAGTAATTTTGTTTTCAGGTGTTGGGACTCGGGATAGATTATTTTTGGGTTAGGATCACTTTGAGTAATGTCATTTTGTGTCCACTGCCAATATATAACAAAGTGTATGAGAATTGATTTTTTTTTTTAAATGTAGATAATATCACATATTCACATATGCTTTTTAGTTAGTTGTTTCAGGTAATTTTGGTTCACTTCGAATTACTCTTGATCTAGTAAACTTTGGGAGAGATTGATTTCGGGTTCGGTCATTTTAGACAAAGTCAAGTGTGAAAATAACAAAATTTGGAACCCGTTTGCGTGGAATAAACTTGAATATTAATATATTCATGTTGCGTATGTTGGGCTTAATTCGAAGCTTGAATTTGATCAAATCCTTCAAATCTAATCATACATATTGTCGATCTTTGTCTTAAAATAGCGCTAACAACTTTAATTGTTAAAAGATTTTAGTCAATATCACAATAATAAAATAACTATTTGCTTGTAATTATGACTAAGTGCTTTGAATATAGCATTCTCAATTACTCATACTCCACTATGTGATAACTATACATATAGAGAAAAACATCTCTCTATCTCTCCTTTTTTCTTAAGATCAATGGGGATGGGAGATTTATTCAAATGAAAATTCGCCAATATCACAAAGATATCCGTAAAGTTCGATACAATTTTGAGCCCATCTCTCATTGTGTTCTTCAGACATGCAACATAATGAGCAACGATATTTTCACCTCGTCTAACATACAACATACCTAAATACTCCGGTAGTGTTTGGCTCAACAAAGAGAAATGAAATTGAAATTGAATAAAGAAAGGGAAAGGAAGGACAAAGAAAAATATGAACTAACTAATAAGTTTATAATAATTAGCTAGCTCCTTGTATCAAGCTAGTTAAGAGGTTGTTAGGAGTTAGTTATTATAAACCAGCTTCATATATATATATATATATATATATATATATATACCTGATTGTAATCATTGTAAGGTACCTTTGATAGTACACAAATTCTTACTTGTGACGGGATGTATCCGTCTCTTATAAGAGACGGATACCATTTTCCCTTACAAAATACCCATTTAGGGTGAGTGGGAGATGCATATGGGGGGTCCCCTCTTGTCCCCTCTTTGTCCCCCTACCCATTTCCTCTCACAGACGACCCGTCTTCAATTACTATCCGTCACAAGCAAGACGGATTGTTAATGGTTATCCGTCTTAAGAGAGACCAATTGTCTATCTAATTGTTACTTATTTTCTATTGACTTACGGAATATTTGATTGAGAAATTAATCTAATTCTTGCTTCTGATTTTATAGGATCTGTGTACTCCGTTGAAGTTCTTGTCAATTCGACGACATAGATCTTTCATTTCACTTTAGCGGAGTTTGCGATTCAATTGTAAGTATTGTACTCCTTATCTTCTCTATAAAGATCTTCAGTCTGTGATTCAATTGTAAGAATTGTACTATGATCATGTACTACTCATTCTAGTCTGAATGTTCCTTTTCTTTTTTTGGTATTTCACGTGGGTTATGGTGTATTGTGTGGTCCAAATTCATTTCTTTAATTTTGGTGTCCAAAAGAAAGGGAACCAACACTCAGACTAAGATGAGTATATGTTATTATACTCCATCAATCCCGCTTCCCGATCATTTGTTTAAGGACTGCGGAGGAGACCATTTGTAGATAGTGGTTGTCGTCTAAAGACTAGAGGACTGGAGAGGTGGCAATCGGATTGGGTCGAGTCAAGTTGGGTCGGGTTATATCGGGTTTAGGTCATATTAGAATAATTAGATCAACCTACCCTTTTGGGTCGAGTTGGGTTTGGGTTGGGTCGTTTTAGGTCAAATGATGTATCGAGTCGGGTTTGGATCGGGTCGAGTTACTTTATCACATTTTTTCAATTTTCGTACCATTGATTTAATTTTTAACCATTATCTAGTTTGGTTTAGTCTTTCATTATTAAGTCAAACGTACCCATCTAAAGTCTAAACATTAAATCACTTCCATATTGATTAATATTATGTTTAAAAATTGTGGTGTCAATATCGGGTTTGGCTCTAGTTTGGATCATCGAGGCGGGTCTGGTTCAAGGTCTTGTCGGGTTACGGGTCGAGTCGAGACAATTTTGGTTTGCAATATTATCGGGTTTCTGTCGGGTCGGGTTTGATCGGGTTTGGGTCTGATGATAGGTGGACAATAATATAATTGGATGATCAAATTATCAAAAGCCTTGTATAAACGTGTTGGATAAATTACCTTAAACTTGGATATCGACCGAATCACGAAGACCACGCTTTCCTTAGAGGTATTTCGACTCTATTTCATGCCTTGGTTTACACGAAATCCCTTATAGGATAAGACGGTTGAAGCCCTCTTTATCTAGGCAAAGATAAAGAAACTACTAGGAGTTTTATTCATTTTGCTTTTGTCTTCCAAAATCTGATTTTTCATGTGTTCAACATCCCTTTGATAAAATGATATCCCTTTTATTTATATGTAAAATATAAGATACAAAAGCTGGTTATATATGGATAAGTTACATTGGTTTGGGCCGGGAGGTCATATCGGGCTTGGGGTCAAATCAGGTAAGCCTACCTTTTCGGGTCGGTTTCGGGCCATCATCCGGTCGGGTAATTTTGGGTCAAGCGATATATCGGGTTGAGTTGGGTTTGGGTCGGGTCATTATCGGGTCCGGTGACTTTATCGCATTAATTCGATTTGTGAGCACTAAATTTAGTTTCTAACCATTACTTGGTTTAATTACTTCATTATCAAGTCAAACGTATCAATCTAAACACAAAATCACTTTCATTTTGATCAATATTAAGATTAATATTTGTCGGGTCATTAATTTAATCGGATCAATATCGGTTCGGGTTTGGTTTGGGTTTGGCTCACTAATCATCGGGTCGTGTCGGGGTTACGGGTTGTCATCAGGTTGCAAAATTTTCGGGTTCTTTCGGGTCGATTTTGCTCGGGTTCGGGTCGGGCTAGTGGCGAAGTAGGATTTGCGGTTAATGGGCAAAAAATCACATGAGGCAAACAAGTAATGTCTTAAGAAAAACCTGTACAAATTGAAATTTTTAACTAGAAATTGCCAAACTTTCATTTTCTAGCGGAGCGAGCGTTATGTAGTGAGTCATTATGCTTTATTCCAATGCATTTCAAATCCAAGAAACATGGAATTTTGGCTTAATCGTAAATGAAAGAGTTAAATGTACAATTATGTACATTAACGTATCTTTGGCTTATGCCTTATGTTGTTGACAAACATTGTGGACATATATAAGTAACACTTGGCTTTTTTTTAGATGCAATATGATGAAAAGAGTAGCTAAGTTGCTGTCTACCTCTGACTTAAGTGAGGAGATGAGGGCTTTCAAGAGTAAAATGGATTATCTTAGTGCTCAGCAAATTGATGTCCTGAAGGCGGTGGAGCACGCAGAGATTCAACCAGGAAAGAAGCGTAAAAGGGAAGTTGAATTGTGGTGTGCATTGGTGGAAGAAAAGAAAATAAAGCTTCATGAGATAGACTCTGAGTTTAATAACCGAGGTCCCAACAAAGAGCTCAGGGACCAACTTACAAAAGAAATTAAGGAGGTTGACGGGCTAATTCATCAGGGGAAATTCCCTAGTGGGTTAGTACTTGACAACCATTCCGCGACAAGATTGGAAATGGTGGTTAGCACTTTAGTGGGTCCAAGAAGTGTAGAAAACTTTGAGATGATTTTGAAGTGGTTAAAACAGGACGATGTGTTTGCCATCGGTGTGTGTGGCATGGGTGGGGTTGGTAAAACAGCTTTGCTGAAGAAAATTCATAATAGCCTCCTGTCTGATTCTGAAATAGAAGGACAAGTTTATTGGGTTACGGCATCTCGAGATTGTAACCTCCAAAAATTGCAAATGGCTATCGGAAAGTGTTTGGGTCTTGTTATTTCAAAGGAAGATGACGTTGAGAGGAGAAGGTCTTTGATATTTCGCAGATTGTCGCAGTTACAAAAATCAGTGCTCATAATTGATGACATGTGGAACTATTTTCTGACTGATCAAATAGGCATTCCTCTTAATTCATGTGGCTGCAAGGTTGTCATCACCGCCCGGTCAGAAGAAGTATGCCGAAAAATGGGATGCCAAAAGGTTATCAAAGTTAGCCCCCTTCCACTAGACGAGGCTTGGTTTTTATTTGTTGAAAAATCGGGAGAAGTGGCAGATGATCTATATTCAACTGCTAAAGAGATTGTTAAAGAATGTGGGGGGTTGCCGCTTGCATTGAACACAATGGGCTGCTGTATGAGAGAAGTTACCGATGTTCAGCAGTGGAAAATTGCTCTATATGAACTGCAGAAGCCCACCAGGAGGCAAGATAACGATATGGATGATCAGGTTTTTCGTGTCTTACAATATAGCTACGATAGCTTGAGAGATGAGAGGTTGAAACAGTGCTTTTTAAGCTGTGTATTATTTCCAGAAGATTGGGTTATCGGTCGAGCGAAATTGATAGACCTTTGGATTATGGAGGGACTCTTGGATGATATAGAGAGCTGGGAAAATAAAGAGAACAAAGGATATACTATTGTGAACAATCTAGAAAAATCGAGCTTGTTGGAACCTGGAATTTGTTATGCTAAAGGAGAAACTGTGAAAATGCATGATCTGGTACGAGACATGGCTATGATCATCACTCAGCATTACCCTCACTTCATGGCGAAAGCCGGATTACAGCTGAAGACAGTGCCTGCAGACAAACTTTGGACCAGAGATTTAGTGAAAGTCTCACTGAGCCATAACAATATAAAAGAGATTCCATCGGGCATGTCACCTGAGACCTCAAATCTGCGAGTGCTAATACTTTCCAATAATCCTCTCAGGAAAATCCCGGATTCATTCTTTGTACATATGAAATCCCTCGAAGTGCTTGATTTATCATTTACAAGGGTTGAGAGGCTACCAAACACTGTATCTGATTTAGTAAATTTAAGGGCACTCTTGCTTCAAGGATGTTGCATGCTAAGTTACGTGCCTTCAGTGGCAAAGCTGACAAAACTAATGACGTTGTATCTTCCAGAGACTGGGTACCTAGCACTTGAAGGAATTGAAAGTTTAAAATGTTTGCAGAAGTTATCCTAGTGCCATTGGAGACTATCAGATTTGCCTCTGTTCAATAGCTTCATACAATCTTGCCAGTTATACACTTACAGTATATGGCTTTATGATATTAGGGATAAGGCTTTGTTTTGTAATGATGCTTATGAATTCTTTCCTTTGAATAAGAAAGAAGTTATTGTAAGTAGCGCGAAGTTTGGACAGACTGAGATCACGCCTGTTTTACCTTGCAATATCCAAGGATTATATGTTCGTGATAGCACAATGTAAGGGCAAAGAAGTCTTGGAAAAGGTCTCCCATCTCTAAGAGATGCCAAAGGTCTGAAGGTGTTAATGATAAGGGATTGTGTAGGGTTGAAGTACTTAATATCTATCATCAGCGCCTCGCTGCGTCCCTTCAGTTTCCTCTTACCTTGATAATCTTGAGTATTTAAAACTCTTTCATTTGCCTGATTTGAGAAGCATAGGAGAAAAACAGATCGTTTTCATCCTTTTCGCACCTCAAAGAGTTGAAGATAATGGGTTGTGCTCGGTTGAAGTATGTATCATCAGCGCCTTGCGGGGTCTCTTCAGTTTCCTCTCACTTTGAGATTCTTGAGGTTCTAAAACTCATTGATTTGCCTAACTTGAGAAATATGTCTGAAAAGGGGCCATTTTCATCCTTTTCCTACCTCAGAGTTGGAGATATCAAAGTGTCCTAAACTTAAGGCAGTTTTACCGTCCATGTCATCATAGCAACAACAGATTTGCCTTCCTCATCTGAATCGCATTCGTGTGGCACATTGTGAGGAGGCGGAAGAGATATTTGAATCAAACTGGGAATTTTTATCCGCACAGAAAAATCTCAATCCCGGTGTTGCCCTTCCTGAATTATTGTCTCTAGAGTTGGTAGGTTTGCCAAAATTGAGAAACATTTACTCCATACGGCTACACCACTGCACTTCTCTTCAGCTTATCCGAATAAGGGATTGTGCAAAGCTTGACGGGATAGTCATGTCTCCCACTTGTGATGGTGATACTATGCCCATTACTTATTTCCGTTCTTTGTCAGAGTTACTCTTATCCGGTCTTCCATTATTGCGTAGCATTTATCAGATGCGGCTACACCACGCCACTTCTTTGAGCTCTATTTACATTGCAAATTGTCCAAAGTTGGAAGGGATATTTACATCCTGTACTACTAATACCAAACCCATTCTCACTCTCCCCAAGCTCCGGTGTTTAGTTCTAACGTGTCTACCCAGTTTGAGCAGCGTGTATACGGGTCTACTCATGTTTCCCTCCCTCAAGTCTTGGAGTTCATATGTATTTGAATGCCTTAAGCTGAAAATGCTGTCCCTGTCATACCATCTAATTTGTGATGCTTCACAGTCGACTTTGGCTTCCTTACCAACTGAATCTGAAAGCCCTGAGTGGTGGGAGCCCTTGCACCAGGATTTCCCAGATGATGCAATCCGTCTATCGGATTATATACTGCAAGCTCGACAGTCTCTCCTTCGTTATGGCCACGACGACCATGATGACTATAAAACAAACCGATTCTCATCGCTGTCACTGTCTACCAGCTAAATGCACCCGCTGATGAGTGTTTCTATATACTAAAATGCTAAATCATGGTGAAATCGACTGCTGGAATTCCTTTGACCAGGACTTGGTGGTGCAGAGAGATGGCTAATCCAAGGTAGAGTATAATTTAAAGAATTTTTTTTTCTCGTGCTTTTTCTTCTAGTAACTTCACACAAAAACTTGATAATTGTCCAATGAACATTGATTATGCGTATGTGACTGATAAACTGTTGTAATTTACAGGGATAATACAAAAGTACATTTATTTTTGTTTGGAAAATAAAGCATGGGATGATATCAATTACGGAGTATCACACCAACCACAGTAAGTGTCCCTGCTGCTTTTGCCATAGTCCTATGATCGATCGCTCATATAGAAAACCTGCAATGCCTAACAGTTTTTCTTATGACTAAGATGCAAAGAAATCTCACGAAAGAATCAAATGAAGTCAGATGCATTCTAACTTTTTCGTTGAAAAATCATGGGACGCGGAGAAAAGTCTCCTAGAGGAAGTGATTCAAGTTACAAAGCAATTATTGCAAGGGCACAGCACTGATTCTATTTGCAAAGTGAATCAACCTACTAATTGGAATGATCGTCTCCTTCTGATCCTTCATCCTAAAGACACTGGCAACCCTCATATCTTGCCTCAAAAACCTCTCAGATCCAGGTATGTTTTGAATCTTAACACGGACCCCAAATTTCGCCACCATCTCCACCTTATACGGTGTATTTATAAAATTGCTCCTTATATTAGATGGTAGTAAGTTAGCAAATGTCAGCCAGTTTGTCTTAGGAGCGTTTGAATAATCATGCTTTGTATTTTGTAACATAAGTAGCTTCCTGAATACCTTCGGTTTAGGAGCGTTTTCAGGACCATCCATTTCTTCCTCGACTGTGTCAAGTCCAGAATCTCAAGCGTTTTTTGGCTCCTTAACACATGCATAATACTTGCATACTACTTAGAACACAAATTATTCTGATTCTATATTTCTATTTTGAGTCCTTTGAACTAAAGTCACTTCATCTTATTCCAAAAATAAAAATAAAAATACTATATTAGTGTCAAATTATCTTTTTGAAGGCCTAAAGACTAAAGCCATATTTTTTTAACTGACACAGTTTAAACATAGCTGTTGTTTACATGATAAAAAAAAAGTTTTTAGCGAATTTACGGAAAATTCACGTGATGCCCCTGGGATTTGCCAATTTGCACGGAATACCCATTTTTTTAAACTGAAAAATTATGTGACCATAATTCGTATTTCCGAATTCTGGACACCAATTCTTTTTCTCAAACTGCTCATCTTTTCAAGAACTACGGTGTGTAAAAAAAATGAGCAGTTTGAAAAAATGATTTGTCGTTTTCTGAATTCGGAGATACGAGTTATGGCCACTTAAATTTTTTCGGTTCGAAAAAATGGGTATTTCGTGCAAAATAGCAAAATCTCACGGGTAACACGGAATTTCCTGTAAAATATATTCTTCAACAAAATTCCGTGTGTTCCATATTTGAGCCGGTTTAATAACACTTGTTATCAGGGTGCTTGAACCCAAATCTCTAGTTGAGCTAGAACAAGACTATCAATTAGTCAAAAGTTTCTACCTAATCTTGTATTATTGTTATTAATAATTCCATCATTTTGCTAATTAATTAATGATTATACCTCCTTGAGTCTGTACAAATTAGGGTCAACTACTCTCAACTTTGAAAGCAATGTTAGCAAGAGAAAACAGTAAAAAAAATAAGACCACTATTTCTATCCTGTTGTTCAATCTTCATAATAAGGTATGGCAATTTTTATCTATACAAATTCTCGATTCAGACGGTTTTATCTAATGGTTAATTATTATATTTACTGATTATTGACTTATTTGGTTGAAAAATTAATCTAACTACTGCTTCTTCTATCTGACTTGATAGGATCTGTGAGCTCCTTTGAAGTTCTTGAGAATTTGACATACATCTTTCATTTGGATTCAATTGTAAGTATTATACTCCGTAATTTGTGTTGTTGATCATGTACTACGTTATACGAAGTATACATGCAGAGTATTATATGGAGTTTTTTCTTTGTAAATTTTTTGTAAATATGGAGCGGGATATTTTTACATAATTACTCTTTCATATACAGATTTTACCCTCTCCTCTAGCATACATATTTCCATTAATTTTTTTGCTGCCTCCGATTCTTAGGAATTGTCTTAGATTTGTGAGGTGTATTTTAAACAAATAGGGGAAATTACTAAGAATCGAAGGTAGTAAATCATACCCTTTATCAATTATAGATCCGGGAAAGTGGTAAATCAACCCCTTAACTTTGCTACTAGGTGAAAATAAACCCCTTAACTTTGCTTTGGAGTAATTCACCCCCTTAACTTTGCTTTTATGTGAAATTCAACCCCTTCTATTTTTTCCGGCCAAAATCTCACCGGACTTTCAATATCTCGTCAATATCTCATCCGTTAATAAATCAGCT
>JAOWBH010162279.1:0-11195 GCA_028566215.1 Silene coronaria
GCGGCGTGAGACATAGCATGGCGAACAAAGGAAGAGAAGGAAAAAAATGAGCCAAGTGTACCAGGAACCGGCAGGCCGGCGCCAGGCCCACCGGTTGTGGCTCATTTCCCCCTTTAATTTGGCCAAAATGGGATGCACACGGGGCTAAGGTGAGCATCGTCCGCTGGCCACCCGGAAATGAATACGCGCCTTCACACTTAGACAAATTTTGAAGAACAAAATGCACCCAGAACCGGTAGGCCAGCAGCCGGCCCACCGGCGCGGGAAATAAGTTGCTAGATTGAAGACCTGTATTGGTGACCTCGGTGCCGGTATAGGCACCTGGCTGGGAGTACAGACTCCGTGTTTAGCATTTTCCTTTCATTTATGCAACCTTAATGAGGGAGATACTATATATACCCTCTCTTAATCACAGTAGAGGCACGAAACCCTAGATCTTAAGCCTCCACTTTTAGATGATAATTAGTTTTTTATCAAGTTGTAATCTATTCACAATCAAAATTGGAATTTCTCTAGTTTTAACTTGGATTATTGATTATTTGTGTTCGGTTTATGTTTTACTCGGATTGTATCAAAGATTTGGAGATATTCAATTCTTAATCAATCCTTTTCCTAGTTGGTATAATCTCTCTTTCCTTAACCTTGTTTTCTCATTGTTGTTGTTGATTTTACCATTTTCTTTGCGTTTTAGATTATTGATTGTTATGTTCATCTTTGATTTGGTTTGCATCAACATGTTTACTTATGTTGGGATGAATATGTATGAGTAGTCTCTTTCTAGGGTTTAAGGGGATCTTGGCTTGACTAGGAGGAGTTCATTGGGATTGTTAATACTTGAGTTTGGGTGGTCTTTATGGTCTTGCTTTCATGCCTAGTATGTGTTCGATGAAAGGTTTGAATGAAAATTCAATTCTTGCTTTGTTGTATTGAGTTTATCTTTGAGCGAAAGCTTGGGAGAGACTTTACTTGCATGTTTACCGAGAGTTTTCTTGTCTTAGCGAAAGCTAGTTAGAGGACTTTTGTTGAACCTAAGAAATTAGGGGATTTATCTAGACCATTGCCGATTCCTTACTTTTGTTGATAGCCTATCCTCCGTCTTGTTGATAAAGTGAACCCGACAACCTTAGTTTCCTCTTCATTGATTTGAATCGACGTAATTTAGTTTTAATCTTTGCGTATTATTTGCATCTTAGTTTATTATCAATCCACCTCAAATTTCTTGACTAAATTGAGACTTGAACGAGCTAAGTAGAAACCTCCGCTATCTTTGTGAACGACCTCGATTTATACTACCTAAATTGAGTTTTTACAAATTGTTTTTTTACTAGTGGAAGCGACGACCAAAACCACTATTAGCGTGACTTGGGAACGGAACCATGGAGTCGGATTATTCTCGTCGTCGGTGTCTAGATGTTCTTGATGGTAATGATGTGATTACTTACTAGCGTTGACATGATTGATTGCTGATTGGTATGAGGCTCGCGAAAGGTAGGGTTTCCCTACTCAGTGGCTATTGATTGTTATTGTGATATTGTTGTTTTTGTTATTGCGGTATTGTTGTTATGTTTATTGCGTTGTTGTGACTTATTGATGATGATGATGATGTGGTTGAGATTGTCGTGAAACCATTGTCGGGAGATGGTCTTTACCCCCATGTATCGCCCCTTGTCGCTCCCGTTACAAGGGGGATATGCACATTAATGATCTGGGTTCGCTCGTTGCGATGAACGGGGATTTTGATAGCTAGGCTGCGGTCTCCCACTGGTGGGCGGATTACCCCTTGCGATGGGTAGTCCTAGTGATCAGCGTTGGAGGTGTTTGGAATTAATGTTGTTTGTTTGTATTCTAATCATTATAATGTTTATGTGTGGATAGTGTACTGACCTGTTAGCGTTTGTTTGTATGTTTCTCTTTCTTGTTGTGTTCTGCTGTAATCCATTTGATATTGTCGGCAAATGGTGCGCAGTAGAACTTTCAGGTGCTTAGTGATTATTGGCTTGACTTTCGGGATTGGTCAGAGAGATCGTGGTGTAGTCGAGTATGAAGGTGGAGTCCTTAGTGTTGTCTCACTAGTACTTTTACATTCATAGATTATCCAAGTTGTATTTCTACTTTTTGTTCTATTGTAATGGTGTATAACTTTACTAAACGTTTCGTTATTGTCTTATGATATTTACTACCTCGGGAAACCGAGATGATGATACCCTTATCCGTCAAGGAAGGCGTTGCTAAAGGCTCTTTGGTAGATGGGGGTGTTACACATATATTCTTGCATTCATAGGCACTATCATTATTGTTGTTTATTTATCCTACTTGACCTTTGGTTGACGTGTTTCATGTCTTGTCAAAATAAAATTAATGTCTGCTTTAATTGATGGCGTCCTGTGGATAACCAATTAATATTTCCGGTTAATTGGAGAGTAGATTAAATAACAGGTACTTGCTTAGTTGGGATGGAGCAATTGGGCGTGAGCCATGGACCAGACATAGAGTCTAGCATCACTTAATTTAGTTTATTCCGCTGCGAGTTATATTTAATTATTAATTCAGTTATTCAGATTGTTAAGTTGTAATAAGATCACTAATTGTTAAATTTTATATAAAGTACTTTGGATTGTTTACCTTTGTTATTCACTGTCTCGGGACACCGAGATGGTAACATTCCTTTTTATTCTGGAATGTCTTGCTAAAGGCTCCTTCATAAATGAAGGTGTTATACTTTCTTTTCTTTTTAATTTGATTACTTATACCTTGAATAATTAATTTTTTTAAATCTTATACCTAAGATAATTTTATTTAATCTTATACCTAACATCCTAATTTCCTCCAAACTCGATAACAAATCTCACAAAAAGACACAAATTGACTATTATGCCATTACTATTTAAATATTATCACCCTGTCCCCACCTATTAATCCACACATCCACCATTACCACCATTAAGAACCATCAAATTAGTAAAGGCAAAATCGTCTAATTAGGGTTTTTTTTAGATATGGTATCAAGTATAGAAGGAAATGTTATTTCAGGTATAAGATTTTAAAGAAAGTTATCTTAGATATAAGACTTGAAAAATTGAGTTATTCAAGGTATAAGTTATCAAATCACCCCTTAAATTACTTAATTTTAGCCATGCTTGTCATATCACGATTACAGAAGCCCTTGTCCTATTAAAGCTACTTCCAGCGTCTTTTAAAAAGATATTTAAACCTCATTGAGATATACCTCATTTCAGTGTCTTTTAAATTCTGAGACATAATTTGTTCGCTTTCTTTGGCTTTCTCAGCCTGCAGGAACCAGTCAATAATAACATTTATATAAGCATAACAAGCAGCTGACAAGTTTATAGACCAAAGAAATGCTCAATAACCTCTGTTACAGCACGATCACGATCAGAAAGTGCCGTAGCAACAAGCTCACGTAAATATTCAAGCTGTTTAGCTGCCTTTGCGTTCTGCAAATTTGTGATAGAGATAATAGCAGCTAATAATTACAATCCATTCAACAGATAACAATAACTTCGGATTCTAGTTATTTTATGCTTTAACCTAAGAAAATGGACAATAACCGGCATCAAGATTCAATAATTTGAATTGCAGCCATTCTTGTTGTGTTATTTTGATTCCCTTGATGCATGGCAAACTGTAATTCAAATTGAAGAAGTGGTTCAAAAGTCAAAGTGTTCACTTGTCATAGCTGTTTCCCTTCTCAATGGAGCCAAAGTCACATTGTTATTTGTTTTTGATTATGATGGAATTAAGCAAAATGACTCACTAAACTGGTTTACGTTTCTCTTTATTGTGAAGAACAGCCATCTAGTTCTCGGCCCAATTTCTGTTATGGACCATTCGGAAACAGCCTTTTGTGTTGCTAACAGAAGAACAAGGGCTGCGTACATCCAACCTATCTACCCCGCAAAATGTTGGAGTCCTTGAGACACTGGGCTAATGTTGTTGTTGTCATCCATTTATCATAGCAAAGGTAAATTAGTCTGACAGATTGGTTGCCTGGCTTTTGACACACAAGAACCAAAAGAGGCCAAGAAAAAGGCTAAAACTAAATTCCCTTTAGCAGAAGCACAGACTTTAGACTTTTCAGGAAATAATTGCAGGAAAACACCTTGGTGTGTACTAACCCTGCTTCTGTGATACAAACGAGAGAAACAAATAAAAGTGAGAGAGGGCAGTAGATGAGCACCTTTGAAACCTCCAGTCCATGGAGTTGCTCCAAATATGTCTGGCAAAAAAATCATTTGCATAGACATAAAATTTGTTAATAATGTCATTTTAATCAAGTCGGATAACCATAGCTCCAATAGAGCTACAAATATGATATGCCTCAAAATCAACCAAGATATATTATGTGAGTATTAGATTAGGGAAATCTACTTGCCTTAATACTCATGGCTTCAGAAAGCTGATTTTTGATATCTGAATTTTTTTTGTCACAATCAGCCTTCTGCTTTTTCAAATTTTCAACCTCATGTTCTAACCCAGCTGTCCTGATGTACAAACGGGGATCCTTGTCACAAACAATATGAAAACACCTAACAGTCTTTTGGTGACATTGATTTGTATGTACTATGCATACCTTCGAAAGTACGTTTGAGTGGCAAGGCTGATAAATTCTGGACCAGCTTTTTGCATACATAATTCCTCGACGTCTTTATGTAGCTTATCTCGTTCTACCGGAGACATCAATAAAATAAAGGTTTTGCAAACTATTAGCACCGTAACAGACATTTCACATCATGAGCTTGACAAGCGAAAATCTATTACAGAATGTAAGACAGCAAAATATGACTTCATAACTCAGATAAGATGATAATGGCTCTGAAAAATGTACTCCATGTTAAAATACATCAAGGAAACGAGGGAAGATTCTAGTAGTCCTTAGTCCATATTATTTGGGAGGTAGCATTGGCAGATCCATGAAGGAGGGATCAAGGTTCCGGGATATTGTAAGCTAAAAACGTCTATGCATTTTACCTATTATTTGTGCTAAAACGTTAAAAAAAATGCAAGTTTTGTGCAGTAATAAGCCTGTTCGTTAAAAAAGAAAAATGATTCAGAATGTAGTATTTACATATTCTACATTTTTATTAATATATACTAGTGTCTTTGTGTTAGCAACACATGGGATTATGGGAAGACTATGTACATCCGACTCTCTTACCCTACAATTTGCAGGAGTCCTCGAGGCTATGGGCTACTTTTTGTTGTGTTAATTGTATCAAAATATACAAGTAATGTAAGAACTTTTAGATGATGATATCCCAAATATAACATTATGAAGACAAAGCCGAATGCAAAGTTTAAGCCCAAACATGATAGTACTAAGCAACTCACCTAGCTCCAGCTGCTGGATTCGGGCATGCAAAGACTCATTCTCCCTCTGACCCTCACTCATATCTGAAATCACATATTTATATATCACTACCTAGGAAAATTATCACAAATCATACAACCTGACAAGTGACAAGAAGAAGAGGTAGCCTCTCAAGAGGCGGTCTCACTCATTGAAAGTGTGAACAAACTCGTAAGCCCATTAATTAAAAACCCACATCAACTGATAGCTAGAGTATAAATAGACCCGTCTGGCCATCTCACAAAAATAATCGTAGGAGACCTTCTCTATTCTCTAATGAGTATGGCTAACCACAAAGCATCAAATTAGCAATGTATACTACTAGAAACCCATAAAACAGACGGTAATTGCTCTGAATCAACTTATCAATAAGGCAATAATAATTACTCAGTCAATTCATTTCTTTTTATACATTTCAAAATTACGAAAGTAGTTTTGAACAAAGGTCTAGAAACAAAATGAAGGGAGAGAGTACATTATATCATCTATCCATATATAATTGAAGAAAACCCACTAATTATAAGGGTTTTACATCAAGCTAAGGGAGAGATCATTAGTTTGAGCCAGGATTATATTCTGCTGCCCCGTTTCAAATTTTCAAACCTTAATACGGGTCATTTTGGTATTTTCCAAAGACGTCTTACAGCTAAATGTGACAACTTTGAAAAAACAAGTTACTATAATCCGTAAAACTAATTGGACCATTGTGGTTACATTTAACCATAAAATGGTCACTAAATTCCGTCTTTTTGCAAAAATGAAAATGGTGCGGGTAAAACAAGAATTTGTTTAATACCTTAGTTTGAGCCAAATGAAAATCCTACTTTTCAACAAAAAATATTACTAAGACTAATCTTAATTTAGTTTTGGAAAAATAATGGGTGCTCAATGTCAACCATCACCTTAAGGTTTAATGTTTTGGTTGAGATGGTTTCTTGACACTGAATTGGGGTGATGAGCGCACATCCCGGTCCGCGCTGTTGTATCATGTAAAAGTGAAGAACAACAGAAAATTGAGGTGAAGAAAAGAAAAGCGACATACCAGAATGCTGAAATATTGCAGCAGCACAAGTGCACAAAGTGGAAGCAAACTGAATGATATGTGAATGTGCCTCCCGCAATTGTGTTTCAATGGAGAGAAGACACAAACAGACAAAAAAAGAGATGATTAATGCATGAGAATGTGAGACACACGTACGAAATAAAAGGTCAATTTGTTTGAGGTAAAATCATGGGAGTTATTATCAATTAAAAATAACAAGGTCGATCATCATTGACTTGTTCCAGAATTGCTGTACGTACGTGATTATGTGAATGTGACCTGCATTTTCATTATTGCGCCAGGTTACCCTATTTTATCACTCTTCCTTTATAAAATTATTAATTATTTTATTAATAAAAATAATTCCACAATGTATGTATAGTAAAATAAGTAAGAGTTGAGACTTGAGAGTTATTGTCCTTGCACTATGTGTAAGAGACTAAAAGAATGAAGGCCATATTATAACTTGACTCCTTGTTGATCAATTCTTTGAAATTACAAAGAAAGTGTGATAACGGGGCCATTTAAGTTGTTTAGATTAGATTTGAAGCGAAATTTCCATGAATATTGATAGGACGTCACCGTGTTAGTGGATATGTCAAACAGTCAGGTTTCGGGCCTGGTTCGAGTTCAAATAGTGAAAAAATAATTTCTAACATTTTTTTTTTACCTTTTTTAAATTAAAAAATCATTTTTCAATATTTTAAAATTAATATTTCAATCCTATTCAAGCATTATATTAATTATATTGACATAATTATAAAAATAAAGTATTTTAATATTGTTTTATTATTAAATGTTACTCCCTCCCACTAATAATGTTTGCCCCTTTTCATTTTTACACATGGATAAGGGAGTCAATAAACAATAAAAAAGCAATGTTAATGCTACAAGTGGGTTGTAGATAAACAGAATTTAATTAATCTCAACAACTTGGTGTGACGACAGTTTTTTTCCCCCAAAATTAAGGGAAGTGGGAGATTTGAACATTCATAAATGTTCTCCCCATTTTCTCCCGCCAAATTACAAAGTGGAAAATTTAAACACTCATAAATGTCCCCCCCTCCCCCTCAAATTTTTACATCAAAGTCTAGATAAAATTACGCATCAGTTTCTTAACGTATTTTCTTCCCTTTTCATCTCTTCCAACTCTTCTTTCTCTTTCATATCTTTGTTCCTTCTCATCTCTTCAATCTCTTCTTCGACAGTAGGCCAGGGAACTGCACTAGAAAAAATGCTAGTTCAACAATCCAATATATAAACAAAAAACTAAATAAAATAAAACAACGTACTTGTTCACTCCATTATCAAAATGCGTGATCCAAACCTTTCAAATGATGAAAGACATAGGACTGTATTCTATTCGAAAAAACAATAAATGGCAGGCCAGAGAGAGGTACAATACAAATGGTTGCTACCATTTTAATGTGGACAGGAAAACCATATTTAGGATATGGAGGGTTGCAAAGAATCAAAGAGAAAATGGTGATGAACTACACCTACAATCAAGAATAAAGGGGAAGAAGGCAAGGCCATTATGGAAGTTTCTGTTGAGAAAATATTAGCAACAACCATGGGAGATAAAGGCTCATTAATCACATTTAGTAAGGCAATATGAGTCTCAGCATCTATTATCTAGAACTAGGTTAAACAAGGCAAAATAAGATCTCAAACATCAGCCTAGAAGCCAACTCTTACTGACGAGAATAGGTATAAAAGGCTGTACTTTGCTCTATCTAAGTGAAGGTATGATAGAATATCAAATTATTTTAAGTTTAAAGAGATGTCAAATGATATTCATATGGATGAGAAATGGTTTTATATTACACAAGATCAAGCTAAGTTTTTCCTTCTCAGTGAAGAAATTAATCCATATAGGTCATATGCAAAACCAAAAGTTTTACTACTTATGTCATGTTCATGGCAACAGTGTATAGGCCTATGTATGATGGAAATGGAACACTTATATTTGATGAGAAAATTGGGATTTTTCCCTTTACCTTCCAAGACCTAGCAAAAAGGAACTCCAAAAGCAGAGTGGTTGGGACTTTGAAAACGAAATCAATACCACCAATAACCAAACAAGTAGTGAAGGGAATGCTAATTTCAACGATCATAGGTAGTATCTCGTGCTTCGCACGACCTGTTTTTACATTTTGCCATTATAATTGTGGAAAAATAATATAATTGATATATATTATATGTAATTTTACATAATAGATGAACCTTTTGTAAAATATTTTGTAAACTTTAACTTCAAAGTGTTTTTAAAATACATATAGTTTTAATTGAATGTAGTAGCTATATATGTAAGATCAATAGTTTTAAAAATATGTTATACAATACCTATTTGAAAATATTATTAAAAAAAATTATGTTTGTTATTTTCTCCCGTCTCATATAACAAAAATGAAGTACTTATTCTCATGAATCAAAGATATATGCCCATTACTACCCTTTTTATATGCACTTGAAATCATGTATATACTTTGATTTTGTAAGTAAATGACTTTTCGCAATATAAGTTATTATTTGTTATTGTTGCAAACATACATATTCCAATAAGCTTTTTCAATGTTGTTTGTTAAACAACCATTGATTATATAATTGTCATCAATATTGTTAAACTTATTCTACTCTTTATCAATACGATATGGATAATATATTTCGTAATAATTTTATGACTAACCAAACATCATGTTAATTTAGCTCGGTTGAGGGGTGTCCAATTGTATTTGTAAGCCCAGTTTGGGCAGTTTCAAAATTATAAGTGTATGGGTGTAATCTATTTGGAATACTTGATTATAATGGAAAGCTTGCATTTTACCAAAAAAAAAAAAATCATGTTAATTGGAATAAAATGTACTAACGTAGTGCAATAATAAATTTCTTTTTAGTTAGATGATTTCACAATCTACCATGTTTCAAATCAATTAATATTTATTCAAAAGGATGTGTATGTAATTTTATGATTTTCATGAGCATTATAGGCTTCTAACCCAAGAAAATGCTAGAGTTTTCACAAATATTTTGAAATCAATTGTTGAGAACCTTGAGAATAATCAATCAAGGGAATTAGTAAGGATGTTACAAGAGATAAAAAGTCTCTTAACAACCACTCAACGGGTCTTATCAAGAGAAATTGCCCATGAGGTTATAAGCCAATTAGAGCCTTTGATAGATAAGCAGAATAGTCTAAATGAGTGGTTATGCCGTTTGTTGATGGATTCCAAGAAATGAACACAAGAATGAACAAAGGAGAACATATTAGGGGCTATCCTAGAACTATTAATACTGGTTTTAGTGAGCCTAGGTCACGAAATCCTTTACATACTCACTCTAGAATGTATGAGGCACCATTTAGATCGTCCGGCGTCAGAAACTAGACGTTTGAACATGGTGAATCATCAATGCCTTTGTGTAATAATCAAAGTGTATATGGTTATCATCGTCGTGTGCCTGTTGAGCGAGGTGTTGGAGTCAATGGTACTTGTTCACCAGAGCTAACGCTTGATGCCAGTGGGATGCCGCCGAATCTTGGTGGTAATCCTACACCCAACACAAACTCCATGATGGGGAATGAAGGGCTTGACCCTCCGTAAGGTTATCCCGACAGAGATAACTGTGCCCAACCTCAACTGTATATGAGCGATTGAATGAGAAATAGGTGGACCTCAGAGCCTCTATATTTCAGATATCAGGCGCATGTTGGTAATGATCCAGGACACAATGATCCTTGTTTTCAGGTCAAAAACTTAGCCAGGCGGGCCGTAACAATCCCTATGCCAGAGCAGAAGGTAACCCAGGAAACCCATTTTATCTTCCCCTGATCAAAATCCCGATTAAGGACAAGCCTATTGTGCTATTCCGATGCCATTTATGACGCATGTTGAACATATGATAGAAAATAATATGAATACCGGAAGTTGAAAGAATCAAAAGATTCGACACGAGAAACCTTATCCTAAATGGGTGGATAGACAATATCCTTACCCTCAGGGCTATAAGATTCCTGATTTTACATTATTCTCTGGAGATGGAGAAGTTTCAACTATGGAACAATTAACTCGTTTCATTAGTTAATGTCGTGAGGTTGTGGATAATGATTATCTAAAATTATGATTATTCCCTAGTTTACTGATCAAAACTGCTTTTAGTTGGTATGTTCATTTAGCGCCCAATTCAACTCCTGATTGGGTGGCGATGAAGAGCCAATTCCATAATCATTTCACTAGGATTGATCTTGGAATAAATATAAGTGATTTAACCAAGATACAACAAAAAACTGGAGAATCTATCGATGAATACTTAACGCGTTTTTAAAATGTTAAGATTCGTTGCCATTTAAATTTACCCGAAGGAGAATTCATAAGAATTGCTCATGACGGTTTGGCTATCCCTTTTAGGAAGCGATTTGATGGTATAATATTCAGAAATTTCATGGAACTGACAGAATCAGTTACCAAATACAAAAGTGTTGAGTTAAGAAAGCCAACAAAGACATAAAGCATTCAATTATTGTGACACCCTAGCAAAAATGCATCAAGAAGCATTCGAATACGTAGCGGAAATACGTGAATTTAAAAAATTTATACATAAACATGCGAGTAGTATCATAAACATAATACAACGGAAATAAAACTAATACAAACGACGCGGTGTAAAGTGTATGAAGCGGGAATAGACATCCCAAAATGATACACAAAATGGAACTAGACTAAACGTCGGGTTATGTCAACAACGACACTCGCTAGCTCACACATGTCTTCCCCAAAATAGCACCGA